>CAKNWT010129748.1:544-10910 GCA_932066315.1 Andricus coriarius
TTTCAACTCATGAGTATAATTTAAAAAAAATGAAATATAAAAAAATATATAATCAAAATTTCGAAAGCATGCAAATTAATAACTAATAATTAAGCTTAAGGATACCGATTCTCTGGTGGGTCATTGAGGTTGTTTGGAATGAGTTCTTTAACACAAATTTCTGATGACTAAGGCTACAATGCATATGTTCTTATGTTCGGAACATTGAAGGTGTAGTCTGTTTCGATTTGCTTTTGCTTGTGTTCGGCAAAAACAGATCAGAAGCAAAGCGTTGAAGATATCTAATAAATTTGACGTTTACAGAAAAAGCTCGCATGTCCGAAGATGAGTGGAATGCTGTGCTGAACGCTAAAGAGATAAGTGGCGATCAAAATGGCCTAATTGAGATATCTCAATGCGACATCCACCAGAATGAAGAGGATCTACAGACTACTGCTGACGATTTGGCAGCTGAGCTATCATCTACAGCTGGTACTTCGCAACAAGATCTGCACAAAGGTCAATTACCTGAACAACCGCAGATAACCCAACTTCCACAAATTGTAACTCTTGAAAATATAAATGTCCAAATTAAAGAATTGTACAAAACAAATAAAGAAAACGTAGTATTGCTTAAAGATAGGAAAAAGCTAGCAGTTGAGATGAGTGAAGAGCCTGTCAGAATGGTGTCAAAATTTACAGGTGGTGAGTGTGCATCTGGACATGGCTTGACGATTGACCTAATTAAAATCATGAAAGAATGTTTTCAATCTTCCTCTGACATTCTAAAGAAACAGCAAGTGGTACTCAAAAGAGCGAGTGATGCCATCGCAACCAATAAGAAAATATCTGCCAATATTGAAAGAAGTGTCACTGAATTGGTGGAACTAAATAAGAAGATGCTTCAAGAACAAACACAAGCCAGAGGTAGGATGAAGGATCTGTATGCAGTCTGCGAGAAAGGGATAAAGAAATCAGCTAATCAGAGAGCGGATATTCATGAGGAGCTGAAGCATCTGCTACACAATGTCAACGTGAAGCTAAACGAGTATGAGGATTACCAGTAGGAGTATGAAGATGAAGAAGGAGAGAGTGGCCAACAGTCTGATTCTCAAAGACGATCTACATCTGCTTTTGATTCTGGTGATGCTGTTTTCGTGCCAGGTTCATAGTCAAGAACTCATGATCTGAGAAATCAGGTAAATATAATAAGTCGAAAACATAATAAAGATGAGTCTGTACCAAAGGGCAACGCGCATTCTCAAAACAGTTCAATTAAAGATGTGGTTACTACATCCATAAATTATGTACCTAAATATTCTATAAATATTCAATTTTATACTAATAATACTCCTACTCATGTTAAAAGAGATAATAAGTTGCTGGAAAATTCAAATTACGAACACTTTGATGACTTTTTGACTTCTGAGTTAAGATCTAACGGTTTACTATATGTTATTGATGAAAAAGAAAATGCTCTGGCTAATTTAAATAACGAAACTAAACAAAAGCATAAGTATGATGCGCGGGATATTATTCTGAGCAGACTAGATGAATCGTATATCTCTAGTGTAATTAAAATGAAAGATCCGATTGAAATATTTAAATACTTAGAAAGCTTTAAACGATCCGAAACAAACGTTAATCCTGTCACCATTAGACAAAAATTACATTCAATGCGCTATAATGAAAAGAAGGAAAAAGCAATTGAATTCATTAAAAAGTTTGAAGACATGATAACACTTTATGAAAGTATACCAGGAGAAAATGCTTTATCTGAAGATGAAAAAAGAGATGCGTTTTACGCAGCTGTGAGATGTGCTGTGCCTCAGGTACAGTCGATGGAGTTTTTAAGCAAAAATAGCTCTGGTCAAAGCCTGGATTATCAAAAATTAAAAATATTTATAATACAGAAAGAGTCCGAAAATGAAGATAAGATCACAGGCCAAAGATCCGGTGCGATGCTAGTGCAAACGAGATGTTATAGATGCGACAGAAATGGATATAAGGCACCAGAATGTGATGCTAAAGATGGAGAAAAACAATGTTATCAATGCAACAAATTGACTACCAATTTATCGTCACACAAGTGCTTTCCATCGGCTCGAGGTCGAGGCAGAGGCCGACCCCAATACAATAAATCGCGAGAGCGAGGCTCTGGACGGGCGGCATTTGGAAGCAGCAGGTACGCTGGAAAGAACTATGATCCTAATTTTAAAATTAGACGGGGTTATAAAAGACCTTCCAGCGACGTCCGTCTTGATAATAAGCGACCCAAAAACGAAGAGAACGATAACAGTTCTAACAAACCCAAAGATAACTCCGATCGCTCCAAAAGATTATCGCAATCGAAAACAGGCAACAATAAGAGAAGAGGAGGTGAGATTCATTTAATTAACTCATCACCTGTGAATTCCCAAAATAAAAATAATCGATTAGTCAAATTTCTTGCGGGCTCCGGCGCAACTGAACATCTGACAAAATCTAGATAATCTTTAAAAACTTTGACGCTAATAAAAAGAAAATTATAAGATGTGCAAACAACGACCCTTCAGCGGATTTGGAAACGGAGGGAGTAGGTGACATTGTAATTAAAATTAACGATGAAACAATGTTAGAAATATGCGATGTGTTATGTTCTGAAAATTTGTCAGAAAACCTACTCTCTCTATGCAAATTTGCTGAAGCTGGTCTAGCTATATATCTTGACCATAAGAAGATAAACATCTTTGACCCAATCTTAAAAGAACTATTCATTACAGGAATTTATGATAAACCTTTTTGGGTAATCGAATGTGAAATAAATAACCAGGAAAATGAAATAGATAACTGCAAAACTAAAAAAGGGATTATAGCTAATTTTAGTCGTTTAGATAAAATCAAATCTTTTTTTTTCGACGCGTAGTATGTCTGCCAAAAAGAATTAAGTGAAATAGAAAATGATGAGGAGAAAATAAACTTATCAATAAAAGAGACATCCCAAAATAAGTTAGATAATGACGAGAATCAAAGAGAAGAGATAGGTAAAATTGAAACGGAACATAATGCCACAAATAATAATGATGAGGCTGAAATAAATATTAACAACCAAGTTGAACCTGAAATAAGTAACAAAATATCTAAGATACGTGAACTTTCGAATTTTGATATTGCTGTATGCGATAGGAAAATATATGAAGCTGGTGAGTTGACTGAGTTTGAGTTAAATGAAGAAGAGTCCCCTTTTAACACTAAGTACAGTAAATTCATCAAAGATAATAAGGCAACGTTATGACATGTGAGAATGGGACATACTTCTCTCAAATACTTACAAAAATTACAGAAGTTATTTCCAAATAAGAAAGAATTGCAAGAAGTCGTTTTTGATGATTCTATTTTATATTGCGAGATATGTATGATTGCTAAAAGCAAAAAAAGACCTTTTTCAACTACTCGAACTCGAGCGGTATTCCTCGACGATCTAGCTCGACTATCCATGGCTTATCCGATGAAAACTAAAAATGAAACTGCTAGAAACTTATTAGGAAAAGATGTAAAAGTTTGCTACTCAAGATCTGACCAAAGACGAGAATACATTGGGGGCTAAACTGCTCAAGTACTGAAAGATCTGGGTGCTGAATACCAATACTCTAGTCCAGAAACACCTGAACATAATGGAGTAGCCGAAAGGTTTAACCAAACCATTCAAAATAAAGTAAGAGCCTACTTGTTTGATTCCAGGCTACCTCTCAACATGTGGGATTTAGTACTTGCTTCAGCTGTATACGCATATAATAGAACTCCACATGCTTCCATAGGGTTCGAAATACAAATTCTAAAATTCGCACCTCACTATATCTTCGATATCGGCCAACTAAAACGTTTTGGTAGTTTAGCTTTTATGAACGCTGAGAGGAAAACTGGTCCAAAGTTCGGCAGAGCAGGTAAAAGAGTAGCCGTAATAGGATATACCCCTACTGGCAGGACCAGAAAATACCAAGCGACCTCAGCAGTAGATACGAACAAATCAAACAACAATAATGCTGCTGACTTTACCAAAGTTTTTCTTGTTTCTGACGACTTCGAACTAGACGATGAAGAAGAACCTGAAAATATGTTGAAAGCAGCTGGCGAAGTGTATCACGCATTATTGGCCGAAATAAATAAGGATCCGAGTTCCTATAAAGAAGCGATACAATCTAAAGAAGGAGAATTCTGGAAAAGTGCAGTTGAAGTAGAAATCAATGCAATGAATGAAAATAAAGTATTTAGGTTTGTTAAAAGACCAAGTATCATGAATGATGGAAGCGAAGCGTATACGGTGGACTCAAGATGGGTTTTCAAAAAGAAAATAAAACCAGAAGGGACAATCATATATCGTGCCAGGCTTGTTTCAAGAGGTTTTAAAGATAAAAGAATATACGATATAAAAGAGACGTATGCACCTGTATCTCGATTGCCCTTGGTAAGGATGTTCTTGGCTGTTGCTAATAAGGACGACTTGACCATATATCAAATAGATGTGGAAACTGCCTTTCTAAATGGCGAATTGAATGAAGAAATGTACATGGAAATTCCAGACGGAATTGAAGTAAGTGAGGAGTTTAAACGCACTCACGTATGTAAATTGAAACGTGCTATATATGGTTTAAGAGTGAACCCTAAGAAATGGAACCTAAGGTTTACCGCAGCAGCTAATAAATTGGGATTATGAGCCGATGACAGTGAGCCGTGTCTGTTTAAATGGCAAAAGGGTAACAGTTTTATACTGTTGCTTCTTTATGTGGGTGACATTTTAATGGCTGGAGACGATGAGAATAAGGTGTGGGAAATTAAGACTAATTTACAAAAGGAATTCAAAATTGAAGATCTCGGAGAATCTAGAGAATTTTTAGGTATTGAAATCAAAAGAGACAGAGAAAAAGGAATAATGACCTTGTGTCAAGAAAAGTTTATAGCCAAGGTACTCAGTAAATTCCAATGTCGTGGAATGTATGCTCAAAGAACTCCCATGGTGACTGCTCAAGTAAACAACCGAGAACGACGAGAAAGACGAGAAAGAGAAGAATCGAAAGATGAAAATGAAGAAGAGTCATGTCCTCCGTTAAATTCTTCTTTTCGAGAAATAGTTGGAAGTTTGATGTATCTGGCGAGGGCTACTCGCCCCGATATTACTTACACGGTAAACATTCTTAGCAGACAACAAAATAATCCAACGAAGAATGAGTAGAATATGATAAAAAGATTGTTAAGATACCTTCTAGGCACGAGAAAACTAGGTTTAACATATCGAGGTGAGAAAGAAGATATGGAAATTTTCTCTGACGCGAGTTATGCTGACTGCAAAAACTCAATTACGACATGTGGATCCCTAATAAAACTATTTGGCGATACAGCGTTATGGAAAACACAAAAGCAAAGTTATGTCTTCTTATCTACTTTTTAAGCTGAATATGTTGCGATGAGTTATGCTTGTGAAGATATAATCAGTACTAATAGGTCCCTAAATTTAATGATTAGCCAACTCTTCTACCCTGTAACTTTAAGATGCGATAACAAGGCAGCGGAAGTTTGTGCTAGGACTGATGGAGGTAATAAGCTAAGACATATGCCTGAAATCAAAGAAAACTATGTCAAAGAATGTATCAAAAGAAACATTGTTAAAATTAAATGGATCCCTTCTAAAGGTCTATTGGCAGACATTTTTACTAAACCATTGACTTTTGAATTACATAGAAAGCTGCTTAACTTAATTATGAATCATAAAGAATAATTATATAAACACCTTATCTATAATTAAAATATAATCTCTAAAATTAATGATTTTGTTTCAGGAAGTGGTCGTGAATCGTAACACAATTCAAAGAAAATTTTATGAATTAAGATTTGAATCCCATAACAAGCTGAAGACAAGTATAAATCAGTTAAGATGTGTTTGAATTGAACCAAATCAAAATCATGAGAAATCATGCATGTGTTCAAGAAGTACCTGATTCTAAATGTAATAACTATTATAAAAAAAATACTTTTATGAGTGTTAAAATTGTATATGAACACCTCCATTATACCATCTCTATATTACCAACACAACACGCCGTTAAACTGGCGCTGATTCCCTTTTTAGTCAGTCTGCAACGAGTCGATCTACAGATCAGATATATTAGAGAGTGCTCCCGTGTTAAATAATAAAACACTTCTATGAAAATATCTCTGCATATATATTTAATACCTTAGCAGCAATGTTAATAATTGTAGAAAATATATAAATATTTTAAGTCATTCAAATACGACACCAGAACCTAACCTATGAGCAGTTTCACATAATTATTTTTTTGCTATACTCTGCAAACGCATTGTGCGATCTGAATACTTATTATACCGTTATTATAATTTAGAATTAAAACAATATATTTCATCAGCTTCTATGCGTGACACCACTTTTAATGAATGATGTTAGATTAAAACTCTCCCGAATGCGAGTTTCATATTTTGCCCTGGAAAATAATATGGGAATGGACTCAAAAAATTATGAATTTGCATTGTCAACCAAACACTTGAATTCTTAAATCTAAAAATATGATTTTTTAGACGTCAAGTAAATTTTGAACCCGAAAAGTTGAATTTTCGACAAAAAAGTTCATCATCAGCCCAAAGAGATGAATTTTAAACTAAGAAATATGACTTCTGCCATAAAAGGTGAACTTTCAATGCAAAAGAATGAATTTTCTATAAAGCAGTTGAATTTTCGAACAGCTAAGATAAATTTAACAAAATAATTTAAGTTTCAACAAAATATTTGAATTTTTTACCGTAATACAAATTTTCAGTAAATTCATAAATTTGTAATCAGAAAGTTGAATTTTCAACAACAAAAAAAGTGGTTTGAAACCAACAATAAAATAGTTAAATTTTCAAATAAAAAAACTCGTTTTCAACAATACAAAAATGAATGATAAACCAGTTGGATTCAACCAAAAATACGAATATTGAACAATATAGTTGTTATATAATCCATTTCAAATCAAGCACATTTAAAGAACACCGTCTATGATGCCTTCAACTAAAACCTAAAAAAAAATTTTAAAATAATAATAATTACAACAAACTCATTTCCAAGACTATAACTAATAGTCTGTTTGCCGCAGTAATATTCAACAACCCTTAGGAACTACCCCCACCACATTTAACAAACCCTATCTAGATTGCCTTCCTCTAAAATCGCAAACAAAATTTAATTGATAATAATCACATGACAAGCATTTCCAAGATTGTAGTAGATATCTTTATATCCACAGAAATATCCAACAACTCCAAAAAAAAAACCCCACCACATTTAACGAACTTTTTTAAATTTGACTTACTAGTAGACTACATGAAAAATATTTATGGCCATTTTGGACCGTTAAAAACTCTAATTGGGTAGTTTTTGATTATTATCCAAAATTTCACAAAAATTAATTTTTGAAAATTCACTTAATTGAAATTATTTCTCAATTGCTGGTAGAATTTTTTTTACAAATAAGTACGAAAAACTGCAATTGTTTTCACAGGAAAATACAAGAATTTAAACTTCTTGCATTCAAAGAGTTTTTGTTTACCTTGGATGATATAGTATATTATGCACCAAGGGTGAGAAGAGGAATAAAGTCCTTCTCCTCCACGAAAATATCCTTCGCGAAAAGATTGGAAACCGTGGTTTTTTCGCGTCACTCTGTTCTTGCTTGATTTTTACGAGTAAATTACAAAAATGTGCAGCTGTTTTAGATGGGCGTTCGTAAAGCGAACGGATATCTATGACGCCATAATTTTTGACGTCGTAGATATATAATGACCATTACATGCCTTTGAGCTATAACGCGGGACATCAAGTTCGCTTCACAGGCATGAGAAAAGGCTGTATTCATGCATGTGTTATATAAAAATATTCAAAATAGTGTAAAGAGGCAATTTTGCGTTAAACTCTGCAAGTTTTTGCTATTTCGAGATATCGTGTACGTTTAAACTATACAAAAAGTTTACTTCTCAGAGCTTTAAGTTGAACTTAACATATTTTATAGAGATTTTTTTATTTAAATCTTTGTCATCCTAGGTCGAAAACAAAAGAAATATATTGAAGAGAAAATCGTAAATTTTTGTACCTTCTTGTTAAAAGAATTTGGTCCTAAAGCCAAATATTTTTAAGGAAAATGACAATTTTTCAGGTCGTTGACTAAAGTAAATTTAAACTTGAATGTACTTTTGAACAATCTAAATAATAGGATTAAAATTATTAATTTTAAATTCATTAATTGATTCCACAAACATTTTTTTTAAATCAAAATTTAATTTCTATTATTTTTTTAAATTGCAAATACATTTGTCTACAACTACAATAAGGCACAAAACTATACAACAAGTCACGTATAATAGTATACACATGTTCAAAATTCATAAGAAAAATAGACGAAAGTTCTAATTTCCTGTAATTTTTATTGTAATTTATTATATTTAGTTGTAGTATCCTGAAAAAATGTTTGCAGTCTTTTGCATTCTTGTAAACTTTTTTCCACCAGGTATTCAAAGAAATATGTTAATGTCGATAACATAACATTCAAACTCAGTAAAAAAAAGTTTTGAAAAATTTTGACTAGCAAGGAAGAAGTAAGGAATTAGGATTTTCAATTATCAAAAAGGTTGATTAAAATTTTACACGGAGTCCATTGGTAAGTAAACTCAAAAATTCCCACGGACTCTTAAAAAATATTTATTTTTTTTATTTTTAAAACTTTTTTTCATCTTTTTTCAGAACAAGAAGTAAATCTGGAAAACCATGTTTGTCAATCAGTGATCAATGATTGATATTGTACATTATATGGGTTCAAATGTCCTCAAACATTAATTTACGATAAATTGAAATAAATTAAATTAACGAAAAATAATAATTTGTACAAATTCAAACAGAATTCAAGAAGCACTTTCGAGAAAGTTTTCTGCAATAATAATTTTCAGTAATGCAGATTTAATATACAGCAGAAGTATAAGTTCGATACAAAAATATAATTCTGAAAAAAGTAATGTAATTTGATTTAAACATGCGCGGCAATTTATTCGAAATCCTAAGCGCGTATTAATCACAAAATTATTTAAAATTAAATTCCGTAACATTGCATCGAAAGTTTATAAAAGTTATTCAACAAGTGGAAGTTCTCACTTAATTACGAAAGTCTTTAAAATTAAAAAAAAAAACAAGAATCCGATTATCAAATTTGGACAAAACGCTCTTAAATATCTCAACTAAAATGTCAAAAATGAAAAAAATATTTTAAAAAGTGTTTTGGTGTTCCTTTTTCAAGGCCATAAAAACTAATTTTTCACATTTTTTTAGTGTCCTGTCACATCTCATGGGAAGAGTATATGGGTTTCTTCTTGGGTTTTGACTTTTTTGGCAAATTTCTTTTTATTGCCTTGAAAAGGTTGTCGAATAAACACCGACAGGTTGGTATATTTTCATCAAATGCTTTTCGATTATAAATAAAAAAAAAGAACAAATGAAAAAAAGGAAGAGGATTTGTAGGGTCGCTTCTTTATCTTTCCGCTTTTTTATTTTATTCTTTTTTAATTGATAATGAGACATTCAAGAGTCTGATGTCAAAATTTGGTGGTTGGGTACTTGGTTTTTGAAATATTTTTTTTATTTCCAAGAATTTCGCAATTTATTTTAATGTTAGATGTTAAATAAGAATTTAAATTTTTATTTATTCCTAATTTATTTTTTTAAAGTTTAAATACTCACTTTTTATATAAATAATCCTCTGGTGGTGCTTCAGGTTGCTTTTGAACATAAGGAGATGTTTCCTTAAATTTGAGAGTAGCCATAATTAGGCAGCTTGTAGTGTACTCTTACTGCAGTAAAACGCAATGAAGAATGGAAAAGTATCGAATGGTCTTTAAGTATATATACGTAATAGGAACTGACTACTGACTTAGCAACTCATATCGAGGAATATGATTGTGTTTTTATGATTGCAGCTGTATTTGTGAGTAATAACAAATATCGTTATTGACTGTGATGAAATAGAGTCTAAATATCTCTTATCGAAGAACTGTGTGACCTATTGCAATCGCGAAATTGGTCAATCACTTTTTTTTACATTGACTTTAAACTTGATCTCTACGTTTCTTTCCACAAAATGGTATACCTACGTCAAGTCCAAAGATATAGGTATGCGTGGAAATATTCATTAGTCAATTCATGCATCACAGGCTTACTAGTTGAATAAACCTGCGTGAAGAAATACTGCCGTGCAAAAGAGGAAAACCCTTAATTACATTCGGAGTGGAACTCAGATATGGGCCTGATAGTATATTACGTGACAAGGGGTGAAACTGAGCGAATGCAAACAAGCATGAAGCTGGCTGCACGAGGGGG
>CAKNWT010129765.1:1438-11881 GCA_932066315.1 Andricus coriarius
GACCAGGGCGCTAACTTTGTATCGGAATTAGTTCAAAAATTTGAAAACCTTTTTAGAATCAAGCATATCAAAACAACTGCTTTCCATCCACAAAGCAATGAAGCCCTCGAAAGAACTCACGGAACAATTAAAGATTTGTTAAAAACATACATGGCCGATAATGAGACGGAATGGGATCAAAACTTGAACCTTATATGTTTAGCATTTAATACCGCAGTCCATGAAAGTACAGGTTTAACGCCGTTTGAAATGACATTCGGAAGAAAAGCCAATTTACCTTCAGCCTTAGCAACAACCACTTCGTTAACCCATCAAGAACTGTTAGACATTTGGTGAAAGAGACATGAGGAATATTTGGAAAAAGGAAGAACTGCCATTCAAAAAACACAGGAACGATTAAAAAGGCAGCAGGATGCAAAAATAATTATTAGTAATCCTCTGTTCGAACCAGGAGATTTAGTATTATTACATAATGACAGTAAAGAAACAAAATTAGCGAGCGAATGGCTCGGACCCTACACCATATGCAAACGCGTTCGTTCCTCTGATTATGAAATTCTATACAATAATCAGCATTACACTGTACACGCTAATAGGTTAAAACCCTTCTACCAATAGCTTGATCGGCATTAATTTTTGTTGTACCACCAATAAGATAAACAATGAAATAATACCACAAGTTGTCACCTATGTACCAGCGAGCGGACCTTCTATTGATTTAGAGAGTAAGTTAGATAATAAACCCATTAAGTTTAGGAGAAAGTAATGTATACAACTACGAAGAATTTCGGGAGAAATTCACTCTAACAGGGGAGGTGTGAAGCTAGAATGAATAAGTAAAAATATTCTTGCTTCATAAACGCACTCTTCCAAAATAGTGTAGTTTCCTAGGCTAAGAATAGATAGATAGATATCACTCCCTCCCTTTATATAGATAAGGGCAGAGCACTGTATTCCTTCTTCGAGGGACCGAACTGGCAGGGCCTCGGCCCCAAAGGCATCATTCCTTGTCTGACTGCTACGGCGTCCACTTGTGTATCTTTATAATAAACTGACTGACCAGGTCTACGAATCTGTGTCAGGATTAATTGAATTAAAGTGACTTTTCATTCAGACCGTCACACATGATACAAAGTGATATTTAAAGGTTACGCAAGCCCCATGAAGTTTAACACGTTTTTCCCATAAGAAAAAATACTTTTTTGTCTATTTTATTCAGAATCGTCAATATTAGGTGATCCGAGTTGAAACTCAACACAATTACCTATAGAACACGAATGAATAATTACGTGTCAGACATCACCTCCATAAGTATTTTATAGGATCCTAAAAATACCCCATAGGTGAAAAATTCTATTTTGCGAGTTTCTGGCGCTAAGTATTATTTTTTTGCCGCTTTTCAACACAAATTGTTCCTAATACATAAAATACTACTTTCTACTGATAACTGGATGTTGAAATAAATTGCTTAAACAATTTATTATTGTTTTTAATAATTTTATTTTAGAATAGACTTAGAAAGTCAAGGTGTTTCCGAATTGCTCAGCTTATTTTTAACTTTTTAATTAGAGCGAAGAAATAATCAATGAAGCACCCTGACGTGGGATGAAAGATCAGTGCGCGGTTACTCGAGCGCGGATATTGCGTAATATTAGGAAATGGCTTACATGGCCCTGCCTGTTTACGTTTGGAAGCGCCCGATAGAGGATCAAGGCCATTGCGAAACTGTTCCATGAAACTGTTCTTATAACAGACGTGAGTGTATATTTATTTGACTCATAAAATTACTATACTTCTCACTGAGGATAATTATAATAGCTTTCATTTCTGTGAAAATTAATCTATTTGATTCATCCACTTCTTACTCGAGATAACTATCTGCTATTTTATTTATATGAAAATGAACGTATTGGATTCATTTGATTTTAATCTCAGGAAAGACATACGGTTATACATTATATTCTAAATTGAATACAAATGAATCTGTGTTATTTATTTACTTATTATGAAGGATAATAATATGCGACATTGCTAAATTTCTGTGGAAATGAGTAAGTCAACTGTATTCTCTTCTTAATAATATCTAGTATTAATTTGATGTTATCATATCAAAAAAGATTAATCCATTTGATTTATTCAGTTTTAATCTCACAACAAAAAAAAACAACACGTGAAATTCTTGATCAGTGAAAAATGAATTTATTTGACTTATCCAACTTATGCTGGGGATAATAATATGAAGTTTCATATTTGTTAAAATAAATTGCTTGGATTCATCCTGCGTTAAGCTCTGAAAATTTTACACATCGTTTAAGGTTGGAAAACCATTAAACTATTTGATTCATGACTACTTATAATTTAGAAAAATTAACGTCTGCAACATATTATGTCATTAAGAAAGAATACTTGTATTTACCAAAATTTGACTTCGGAAAAAAAAAGAAAATTCATGGCTTTATTCAGTCCTTTATTAAGATATATTATCTTGTATACTATATCTGCTTAATGCTTTGCGGCATAGTGCCGTACTGCATGTATGGCACATTTTTGACCTCGTATTTAATTATTTTTAACATAGTTTTTAACATATGACAAGAACAAATAGCAAGTTAGCAGTATTGTAGAAATTCATTTGACATTAAGAACCCTTGAAAACATTTTGTTTTTACAATAAATAGATTTTATAAATAAACAAAGTGAAAAAATGCAGGCTTTGTACAATTTCTAAATTTAAAATGGGGGATCCAATATGGCATACAAAAAATGTAAAAATAAGTCCTGTGTCTTCAAAATGGATTTTCAGGGGGTTTTTAGGTCACTGATTACGAATATAAAGTGAGAATTGAAAAATTCAAAATAGAGGATCTAATATGTTGGCTGAAAACTAAAAATAATGGTCCCGTGGCTTTAAAATGGGTCATCAGAGTTTTTTCGGGTCTCTGATTCCAACTATGAAGTCCAAATTATAAAATTAAAAATGGCATTTCAATATGGCGGCCAAAATTTTTTGTCCGCCATAGTGGATCTGCATTTTGACTTTTGGAATTCTGACTTCCCATTCGTGATCAGCGACCAAAAAAACCACTGAGGACCCATTTTGAAGCCACGGGTAGATCATTATATATAATTGATAGTAAACTATTATTTATCTGAGGACGTATATTTTTCTTAAGGGATAGAAAAAATGACCGATATACATCGATGTGGATCATTATCAAAGAAGAGAGGATTAAAATCTACTAGAGTTTAAAGTCCCGATTTTTTGTATTTGTATTGAGAAATGAAAAATAAACAAATACGCAAGCAAAGTGATTCTATTGCTCATAATCTACTTGTTTCATTGAAAATATAAAAAAGAAATGAAATTGACATGCAAAATATGTCTATAGAAAAATAAATTATGAGAATGCAATTCGAAATTTTCTCACTCTTCGCCCCAGCGTGAATTGCCTTGCTTGTTCGAACGACCTCTCCGATGAAAACTTTAAGCAAATTTTTAACGTTCCGCACTTCTCTGGAACTTCAAACTTACTGGAAATATCGAAAATCGTTGCGGGACCGATTAGTGAAACGACGCTGAGCGACGAGAAAGCAGTTCAAGAAAATTTAATTTTTAAATTCGTTGTCATGTTGAACGGGAGTATTGGCTTGTAAAGATTTATACATTTTTCCATGCAAGCATACGTCAGTTTTACTGTTGCGTGTAATTTTAAATATAAAAGCGAAAATTTAAACAATTTCTACAATAAAAATTCGCGGTAGCGAATCACTGTCAAGTACTGCAAAAAGTAGAAGATTCTAAATACCCATACGAGCAAACAAAAATCTGCTATGACGGACGAAATCAGAAAAAGAATGAAAATCGATATCAAAATATCTTAATTAAAATTATTGGGTATATAGAATTCACAAAATATGACAGGTTCTGTAATTTTGTAAGAAATTATTCAAAAATGAAGAAAATGAGCTCTAATCGAATTGAAAAAAAATTGTAACAGAAAGTCGTCTGCAGGCTATAATCTTATGGATAGTTTATTTGATTAAAATGATCTATATTTAGTATACAAATGTTCTAACAGTGACACGTAAACGTTGGATATGTTTTTGGTGAGATCTTTGAACAAAAACAACAGTAGCGCGATCGTGAAGTTGAGCTTGTACATGTTTTTTATTTTCGAAATTGGATAATTTTGATACTAAGTGGTAGATTGAATTAATTTAAGCACTATAGATACCTCAGAATTCACTGTGTTATACTCGAATGGAGGAGTATTCTAAAGATGTTTGAACTTTTGTAGAATATAATAACATTTTCAAGTATGCCTCTCTCCTTCACTCCCCCTCTCGTAAACCATTTTCATATTTAGTACTTAAACCCTTATCGTGAAGCTATAAGTATTTATTTAAGAATAAATAATCATGTATCCACATAAAAGTAAATTATTTCAATCGCCACTTCTCTTCAAGTTATGACTAAAAAAAAAGTGACGTTTTCGTCTGTTGGTTGACCAGCCCATGTTGTTAAATAAGGAAGCATGTGTTTTTATATTGATATTGTGAGTTGACTTATTTCAGATCGTGAACTGAAATCACTGTTCGCCTTCCGCTCTATAGAAGGACGACTGTTGCAAGATTGTCGGCATAAGGGAGAATTATAGGGGACTTCTATGTCTATTAGAAGGGTGCAAGAGTTTTATTGGCTCACTGATAACGGATGAGGAGGTTCACTTCGAAAGGCGGCATGATTCATGATACGTTTTGGAAGGGACTTTACTCCCGTATCCCTGAAAAACGACAGGAACATATTGTACTTAACTCACGTCGAGCTCCCATCCGAACAGAATTGCTCTCCCAATAAATGAAGGTCCTTCATTTTCTCTGACAAGTGATGACCCGTCAAATTGTAATCTCGGGAATTATTTACTTGTGGCTGACACGTGCCTGGTATGTACTACTTCTATCAGTTTCTAAATAGTGAATCTTCCTAGATACTTGGTAAGAAAGAAATGAAATATTTTGTGATTATATTAATTATTTATTAGGATTACGATAATACAGAAGTAAAGAAAATAAGCTGCCCATGGCATAAGGGCGTAAGTACAAAAACTCGAATTTTACAGGAGAAAAAAAACTTTCTATCTCTAATGCATTAAATTTTTCTTAACAAACAAGTGCTTTCAAGCTATTACTTAGGGCTAGCGAACCATGAAAGGAATATCTAGAAAAAAAGCATCTTTTTCCGATAAAAACTCTAGTCAAATGCAAACAAAAACTTTTAGCAGTGCGCCCCAACAAATTTTTTTTTACGGACTAATTTTTATTTAATTTCTCTATTCTGTCATTTAGTTTTTGTTTGTGAAATAAAAACTATGATTTAGTTGATTAATATATAACTGATACAAGAAATAATTTCCTATTTGTGCTTTCTTTTTACAGAATTAGTTTGACCACATAAAAATGCCGCAGTTCATCCTCCTCCCATTCAGCTTAATGTTCACCATTTCGAAGGTTTCTTACCTTACTTCGGAGCTTAATGGTAGGCTTTTGGTATGTATGAACAGATAAGGAAATGGATCTGTAGTATATCATCGGTGGAATCATAGCTGGACATTTGCGTCCAATTATTGCTCCTCGAGTAGATCTTAATAACAACCATGAAAGAGTTAAAGTTCGCATAAATGCCAATAGTTCTGAGGTGACTATACTAATATCGAAGGAGGATCCTCTGAAAAATCTGTTCTTCAAAGCATTGGGGCCACGAAACATTCGTGCTGACGAGATACGTGAAAAGGTTTTTAGCAAGTTTGAGCGCGCCGAGGGCGCGCACCTGTCGAATCTCGCGCTTCGCGTTTCATAATGGATTTGTCTCGCAATATGCGCTTGAATACTTACGCCCTCGGCTCAGATCACAGTGCAATGCATAGCGTCATCCATGAATAACGTAACACTATTATTTTTAATGTTTACCCTTTCCCCCGTCTATTTAACGTTATGTCTATACAGAAACATCCAAGAGATTTTTAAATTTATTTTGATTTCAGAATAAGAATAAAATAAATTTACTTATGGCTCTATCGGCCTTAAGGCACACAGTCAGACTAAAATAATGGTGCTTCGCGCTCGATCTTTTATATGTATTTATAGTATTCTCTAATAAATTTACTATTCACAAGAATTCGAATTTCTGATTTTTTAATAAAATACTGAAAGTATCTCGCAGAGTTTGGACTGAAAATGGAATTTATGATATGCTAAATAGCGTTATCACGACAAAAACAAAAACAATACATCTTTTCGAAAAAGGTCTGAATTAAATTTGTATGTGAATGTGCCAATTGTTTACGAGAATAAATTCCTATTCAACGTGCGGCACTCTAAAATTTTCACGACTGTTGCGTTTCACAGTGCGATCGAAGCACGGAAAAACTAATAAAAAACGAAAAATAATCCGATTTGTATAAAATTCGTTACATAAGTTTTTTTTTGTGTTACAGATTCCAAATTGTGAGGTAAAAAAGAAAAATTCAAAATAGCAGATCCAATATGGCGACAGAAATTCTTTTTTAAATTATGCGAATTATATCAAAATAATTTTTTGGGGATTTTCTGTGTCAAAAACTCCGAATATTGTATATTAAATTTTGAATTGTTAATAACGGATTTGAAATAGCGACTAGGATTTTAACAATAATTTTGAATGCACTATTCGAAAAATTGTACCTAAAAAATGCTTTGAACATGAGTTTTAAACAAGTAACGTATAATCATTGAAAATCTTGGACAGAGTTTCTGATTTAACATTTTTTAATTTAAATTTGTATACAAAATTGTAGTTTTCTTACTAACAATACCTCAAAAATATGTTTTATACAAATCGGATCATTTAAAAAAGATCGTGGTCTGTATATTGGATCTGCAACTCAAGATCCCTCGAGTAAAGAGTTTCATATAAATCACATTAATTATCTACTTTTTGCCAGTTTTTCTGGACTTCTTTCTTCAGGTGGTAGGGGCCCCGGACATTTGATCCTGCTGAACGTTGGATGTGATTCCTCTTTATTATGAAACAGAGGCTGTTTTATTGTAGTAAAACAATCCTTTTTTTCAGAATTTCAAATATATCTATTACAAAAAATTTCGCCGTTAAAAAGTCAGATCGATAAATTAGAACCAACGATATGATATTTGAAAAATGGTATCAAAAATTTCAAACTTTCGTATCTATGCTATTTTGTCGAACTTTACAAAAGTATTTGCTGAGGTTTTTCTTCACCGCTAAAGGACTGAGTACTCGGAGTCACATTCTAAATTCCATTTCAACGCGAAAATTCTTGTAATTACTTGCCATGGACATGGAGCCGATGGCAAGTACTTTAAACTTCACAGGAGGTATAACCGCCTACATTCTGCACATGGTGCACGCAATATGTTGTTGCAACAAAGTGCAGGGAATTTTCGATTTCGGAAACAATAAAAACAAATTTCCAGCTAAAATGTTTGGAATTTTTCGCTAGGTTATGTTAATTTAATGGTGATTTGTTGCAAATTATTAGTAATAGATAATAACTTATAGCTTCGGTTTGGTCAAATCACAATTCATTATTCACTATTCTGAATATGTCCGTTAAGTGTCGGTTAATAATTACTCTTTAGCTAATTATAACCCTTTTTTAGTTTGGGATGAGAACTATTCTCTTTCCGAAGGATATACATGCCTCCAAAAATGAAAATTCCGTGCATGTGTTGAAAAACACAAATTTTGGTTTATTCAACATATATCTGCCGAAGCTTCAAATAGTGCAATAAGTCGGAAGGGCTTTTTTACATTTGGATAGTTGCAAATACAAACAAATGCATTCTCTTACCGTGGAAAAAGCAGTCACAGGAATATCCAATCTTAATTTTCTATAACATAAAATTACTCTATTATTTGAAGATTTTATTGCAAATAGTCTTTGAGTATTTTGTTTTAAATTTAAAAAGCTTTTAAAAGTTACATAAAAATAATAGCTGAGTTTGATTGATATTATATATACGTAAAAAAAGGTTAACATACCACCGCAGGTTCCCACTGTGAACAACTGCCACCTAAAAATGTAATTGGCTCCCAGTAGAACCGCGGTAAATCACACTTATGGGCACGTTTCACGAACGTGAGATGAATGGCAGGCTGAAATTACGACGATAGGCCAGGAAAACCCTCGTATGTCTTGAGGACACAAAGAGACCCAAGCATGACAGCTTTCTGCATCCATTTCGCAAGTGCCTTGGAATATTTTTGGCACGCGGGAAAGGCTTTAAGGTTAGGAACCAGTGATAGTTTCGCATCTCCGACAGCACCGATCATCAGGACAATTACTTGAACCGAATATTTTGGGTACAGTCGTACAGTCGTACAGGTTTTTCATGATACCTCTCGTCCTTTTTCTTCTCCTTGGAAATGATGTTGTAGTCGGCCAGAGCCGAGAATGCGATCACGAATATGGTTCGTTTCTCGAAGGCTTGGAGAATAATGCCAGGCCTCGAGTGTGCATTATGTCTGTAGATATACGTTGTTCCTGCATGGGTGGGATACCCAGATAGTGTGTGTTCTAGGTACTCTGCATGTGCATGATACGCTCTGCACCTATCGCTGGGAACTTCTTGACATAAAATGCGGTAACGGTATACTAAGGTGGAAATGACACCGTCCTGGAATGTGAAAATGAAACCTCCTGCATCTGAATTAAGCCTTCTTGATCTGAGAAAAGCAAAAGTTTTCTGCTTTGACAAGGACTGTTTTTCTACATTCTTGTGAAAATTTCCGTGCATTTTCTTGGCCAGTAGCTCTTGATGGAATTTTTCAACTTCTGATTTCTCCACTTCGGCTTTCAGAAGTGAAGCATCTAGATATAGTAATGCATCAATCTCTCTATGCATTTTACATTATCAATTAGCAGGTTCACTCGACACCTTTTTTCGAGCCACGTTGTTCGTACATCTCTCGCCGCACAAGATCAATTCTTCGAACAATCCTGTTGTTCAGGATAGCTGTAAAGATCTTATACAGTGTGCTCAAGCAAGTTATTGGTCTGTAATTCTCTAGGTTGGACAAGTTGCCTTTTTTCGGTAGAAGTATACTGCGTCCTAACATTAGCCACTGCGTAATGGGCGTTTTCGACTTTAACTATGAGGTGAATATGCGGGCCAAATGTTGGTGTGTAGAAGTAAGCTTCTTCCACCAGAAGTTCTTGATACCATCTGGTTCTGCAGCGGAAAAATTCTTTGTGCCTCTCAGTGCGTTTTCACCTCTTCGGCAGTGATTGATGGACATTCCTCTTCAGATGTTATGAGGTTGTCGCAAAACACCTAGCAGCGGATGATATTATCAATATCTTCTTTAAACTCCAGTGTTTTTCTGATCTTTTATACCTCTCTCCAAAAAGTCTCTGCCTTGTTGGGCTTGAGTGGATTTTTGACAGATATAGGGTGATCACTGAAGAGACGAGATGGGTCAGCGAGAAACTATCGATTCTCCCTGATCCATTTCTCCCTCTTATGTATTGTCTTCCTTGCATCAGATAAGACCCGTATTTTCTCAACAATATCTTGCTTGATTGTCAGCAGCTTTGAATTGTTTAGTGTATCATTGAAGATCCTTAGTTCTAGAGCGAACTTAGGAACCCGTTACGTGAACGGCCTACCAGATGTTATGTAGTCAATCACGCACTGAATACGGGACGCATTCTGTCTTGCCCATCCAATCTTCTTCTGCAGTTAATACAAGCGTCTTTTGGTCTTTTGGTCCATTGTCGGTTTTTGCCTTTGATTTGAATCAGTCAATGCTCTCACAGTATCATAAACTGAACAATTGATGGTCTAGGGGTCGGACTCCTCCGAGATATCCTCACGAAGGGAGGCATTTATTTCAGCCAGCTCTTGTCTCTTAGGAGGAACCTGTATGTCAATGTTTCTCCTTGTCCTGAAATCGCTATCATGTCTCAGGAAGTGTCTGCTTTCCGCGGTTGGTCTTAATGTCGCTTCTTCATCTTCGTCTGTAACTTGTTCATGTAGCGGTTGGGGAAGCGCTCCGCGTAGACATCCATTTTTCAAGAGGTACACGGAAAAAAATCTGTTGCGAGTATTGCATGGGAACGTACTATGCGGAAAGTGTAGCACGTGTGCCATACTAAAATCGCCTCGATTCCTGCAATTCCTGTATTAGAATCTCTAGTCCGAATAACGCCAAAAAGCGATGCGAAGAAGGCATGCACACCGATGCGCTGAACGCACCAATACTACCATACTGAAAACGCACGGAGTAGTCCGTGCGAAAATAGGACGGGTTCCGAGCGTTTTGAAGATTTTCGAACTGCGCATGCTTGCGGTTACCATAGGCGACAAGCGAACATATATATGTATACAGTCCCCTGTCTACTTGTTGCCTATGGTAACCGCAAGCAT
>CAKNWT010129834.1:666-10750 GCA_932066315.1 Andricus coriarius
TGCCTCAACAATTTTATTAGTTGTCCCTCCTAATCTTTTTTTTCAGTGATTGTAGGGGTATTTTTTCAATTTTTAAGAGTTGAAGCGTCACTGAGTAAGTATAATTGAGGTAGATATTATACTGTTATGATGCAAAATTATTTCACCTACTTTCGTTGTACCGGTGTAGTTTCCAACCCCTAATAGGGGTAGTTTTTCGGTATTTATGTGTTCACATGGTGCCAACAAACTCGGTTACAGTATGCATTGACGATTAAATTCAGCTTTGTTGCATCAATTTATGTTCTTTCCTTCAAAAACTACGTTGGGCGCAAAAAAGGGGCGGATATTGGGGTCCCTATTTGGATTTAATCTTGTGCGCATGCGCGATATTTTATTACGATATATCGGTCAATATCTATATTTCTTTTTAATATCGATATTTTTTTGAGTATCGACATTGTCTTTTCGATACTACCGATATCTGAGATATCGATATTTTTGTTTCGATGTTCCATCACTAGTTCCTGAATCATCGTTTCTTATATTACTAAAATCATCAATATTACGAACAGCTGGCTCTTCGATCACAATTGGTTCTTTGACTACTGTTGGCTCAAAATCAGCGACTTGGCACACAACTAGCTTCTCGATCGCTACTGATTCTTCGATTACTATTGGCTCCTTTTCCTTAGTTGTGAATTTAAAAAATTTGGTTATCGGTTGATGATGGACTAGTTCTTGTGATTCTCGCTCAGCTTGAATTTTTCTTTTCTGAGCACCAGATTTGTGTTTAAAATTTAAGCTTGCCATGATACTTTGGGTGATTTTCCAAAAATTAGAAAATATAGTGAACTTACAATCAGAACCTTGGCAAAATTTGAGGAAAAATAAGCGCATTTTTCTTGATACGTTAATAATACTATGAATGGAAATGCAACTAATAACTGAATAGTTTGCATTAATATAATCAGCTTTAACTTAAAAATAAATCAATAAGAGAAAAATACTTACAACAAACAAGATAAGCTACTGCAAACAAGATAACAATTTAAAGGTTGTGAAGGCTGAATATGAGATATTATGTATTGCATTGTGCTTGTCATTTACTCATCTATACGAGTAGGATCACGTTTGTTAGTTTATAAATTGTACATCCCATGTGAAATGTGATCATACGCGTGCCTACTTGAAGGTGTGTTCTCAGATGCGAGCTGCACCGTTGCCTGGTATGGCATGTAAACTCACCTTAAAATTATCACTAGCTATGAAAAGGCGGGAAACTTAAAATTTAAATAGTGAATTTATTTCTGAACTTGCTCCGTTCAAATAAGGTGAAGTCACTTCAAAGTGATTATTAGGTTAAGGATTCATATTTTAAAAACATTATCGGGTGAGCCGCGGGCCCCCCGCCGTCCCGGGCCCCCTGACTGGAGCCAGGCCAGCCACCCCTTTGTGGGGGCCATGACCCTATCGTCCGTGCCTGTGAGGTCGATATTAATTAGGAGGGTCCACTCTTCGTCGAACAGATAAGCTGATCCTATTTCTTCCTTATAAATGTTGCCGTTCAATTCTTTGATGTTTACTCGGGTACTCAGAGCCCCAAGCACCGTTGCCAAAAGTATAATCAAGGTGCCCATCCTAGAAGTAAGGCATGGAGAATAGACATAAGGAGCCCAAAGTCCTGCACATTGACTTCACCAAAAGCGAGCATTTTTCTGTCGGATGTACAAACAATAACGCATCGAAATGCTGGATCTTCTCGAGCGCGGCGCTAGTGTGGTACGCGTATCGATGGCTGCCGTTATGGTCCGTGTAAATATAACCTGATTCAACCTCAAGGTACAAACAAAAATACAAACCCGGTTATGAATACAATGAAACTAAATTCCAAAAGAAACTTTTAGTGAATTTTAAACCGGTGAAAACTCCCATATTTATAAAATACAATAATTCTGACTTTTATGTTGAAATCTAAAAATGTTAATTATTCTCTATTCAAATCTTTATACCTGCGAGGGTTATAGTAATTCGTTAGCGCAATAATTCAAAAGTACCTACCTCGTCCATTGCAGGATGACTACAATTATACCCACTTTTAAAAAGATGTTTCGCGATGAATAATATTATTTCAATCTTTTTATTCAAGTGACAATTTATGTATATATCATTCATATATCACAGATATAAATTTTGCAAAATGTCAATAGATGTGAACATAGGTATACGCGTGCCACACCAGCGCCATACGTGGGAACAAGAAGTGTTGTAACTATTTTCATACGACAAAAATTTGCTCATTTTCAGTTACACTACTTTGGTCTCCTTATGTCTATTCTCCATGAAGTAAGGCATTGACTGGTTAGCGTGGATACGGCTTCTTTTATCATTTAGTAGAATTACATAATCATTATTGTCTAACTTTTCTGTGATTACAGCAGGCCCTACCCAACTAGGGAGAAGTTTATTTTGTTTTTGGTGATTTATGAGTTGAACCAAATCTCCTGGTTCGTATAAAGGTTAAGGTAAAACAATATTTGAGTTTTTAAGTCGCTTGTATTTTTCTTTTTGAATCTGCAATCTCTCTCGAGCTTTTCTCAAATAATTTTCGTGCCTGTTTTTCCACATCTTGTTCAATTCAGAATACTTTAAGCTTGGTGTGGTGGCCAGAGATGAAGGTAAATTAGCTTCTCTGCCGAAAGTGAGTTCAAACGGAGTGCAAACAGTACCTTCATGCTTCATAGTGTTGTGAGCAAGTGTTAGGATCTTTAGATTCTTGTCCCATTCATTTTGGTTGTCTTCGATGCTCTTTCTTAACAAATTTTTAATTGTTGAATGTGACCTTTCAAGTTATCCATTGCTTTGGGGGTGGTAAGCATTTGTCTTGATGTGCTGTATTCTGAATAAGTTTTTGAAGTCCTGAATTAATTGTGAAACAAAGTTTTGTCCTTGGTCGTTGTTGGGGTATTTAAAACACAAAAAGTTGAACATTTCTTCTATTTGAATTTTTTCTATATGTGTGATTGTCGGGTCTTTGAAATGGAATCGAAAAATACTTAATTGTCTTCTTAACATTTCTTGCATAACCTCCAGGATGGTAACCCATTTTTTCTCGTCATATGTTGGAAGTTGAACAGTGTTAATATCTTTTGTGTCTCTTTTTTTATTTTCTTCCACAGCTTTCCTCCTGCATTAGGTTTCCGAGTAGCTCTTGGTGTTGTTTTCTTTGTTTTCCATCTGAAGTATTCCTCCACTAATTCCTTATCCCATTCGGGGACAGGTCCAATTCCAGGTAGTGGATTGATTGCTTCTTCTTCCACCGATGGTTCACGCGTTCTTCGAGCGGGTAACTTCATTCTATTTTTTCCCCTCTAGGCAGCGCTGCATCAAGGTCTCTTTCATCATGGTTGTTTGTGGATTCGATTTCAGGTAATGCTTCTTCTGCGGTTTCAATTTCTTCATCTGAATCTTGTTTATTGCCACCTGGTGATTTTTCTAAGAGATCCGATTCTTGGATTGGAAAAAGTCTTGATAGACAATCAGCGGCCTTATTTTCCTTTCCTTTCACATACTTGACTATATATTTATACTGTGCAAGCCTCAATCGCCATCTCAGAAGTTTTGACGAAGGGTCCTTGACATTCTGGAGCCATTTCAATGCTTCATGTTCGGTCTGAATTATAAATTTCCTTCCTAATAAATATTGTCGCAGTCTTTTTGTAGCCCATACTATAGCTAATAACTCTTTTTCTGATGCCGTATAATTTTGCTCAGTTTTATTAAGTGTTCTGGATATAAAACAGCAAGGGTGACCTTTTTGGCTGAGCACTGCCCAATGTCAATATTTGATGCATATTTTGTTAAGATGAAAGTGTCGTTGAAGTTAGGGTATTGAAGCATGGGTGCCGAACATAATTATTCTTTAAGAATGTAAAAGGCTTTCTGACATTTTGATGTCCAATCAAAAATAATGTTCTTCTGGATTAAGTTTGTAAGTGGTTTGGCAAGAGTAGATAAATTTTTTATAAATTTCCTATAATATCCTGCAAGGCCTAAAAAGGATTCTACTTCTTTAATGTTACTAGTTTTTCTGTAATTTTTAACGGCTTCGATTTTCGCGGGATTCGGTTTTACACCGTATTTAGTAATTAGGTGTCCTAAGTACTCAAGTTCTAGTCTCAAATACTCACACTTGTCTGGTTTCTATTATGCTCTTCTATGGTGTCTCCAAATACGACTATAGCGTCCATATAGACGAAGCATTGTTTTCCTACGAGTCCTCGAAATGCACTGTCCATCATGCGTTGAAATGTGGCCGATGCATTTTTTAGTCCAAATGGCATTCTGTTGAATTCGAAGTGACCTTGGGCTGTCGAGAAAGCTGTATATTTTTTGGATTCTTCAGCTATCGGTGTTTGGTGAAAACCTAAACTTAGGTCGAAGGCTGAGAAAAATTTCGACTTTCCTAGGTGATCCAGAATGTCATCGATGACGGGCATTAGATCAACACCATAGAAGTGCTGAGAATGTTAATACAACAGCTTTAGAGCCGCATTGTGTCTCTCTATATACCAGTAGCATGCATACTTTGAGCATCCACTGAGAACATGTCCAAGTATTTCTGGCTCTTGCTTGCACGCACGGACGTTGGTGTCGCCTACACGTACATTTATTATGCGCTCGCAGTCAACTAAGGTGTCTATAACGCCGTCTTGACAGGCAAAAAGAAATCCCTCAGTCTCTGATCTCAATCCAGCAGACTTGAGAAACATGTTGGACAGACCTGTTGATGAAGGGGCTTGTCAGCATGTTCTCTCAGTAGAAGCGAATGTTTTGCTTCCTGTACACGACTTCTGAGCACTAAAGGTGTTAGTGATGCTAGGCCATGTGTAGTGTCGCTGGAATCAAATGGGAGGCCTCTGCGGCCCTATCTGCGGCACGGTATAGAAACGCCGCAACATTGACGACTTCATGTTGATGTACGAGTCGCATAAGAGAATCTGTGCTATTTAGAACTGAGCAGGCTGTAGCCAGGACCATTGTTCGATGAAGACACTCTAAGCTTAGCAACTCTCTGCCCCCTTTATCTCGAGGGAGGTATATTCGAGGTACGGAAGATCTAGGATGATGATTTCGCTGGATTTTGACATCAACTTGCGTGTGCTTCGGTCAAGTTGCTTCAACTCATCGACGTTCCACTTTACTGCAACAAACATGGAGAGCAGTATAGGAACGGTCAGCATATTGGTCGCCTGGATCTTATTCTTCCCAGGTAATTCGGAAGATCAATTTTTTCTGAGAATTCAGCGATACCTTTTTTTAAGGGCCGTTTTTAACACACGCACATTTTGGGATGCCGCTTGCGGTATTCCAAGATATGTATATGTTTCTCCATTACCAAGATGTTGCATGGTATTCCCGCCTATAAGTTGAACATCCTGATCGTCACGCAATGATGTATTTTCTAGTCTTCCTTGGTGTAGGTGGACGCAGACAAAAACTTCCAGTCCAAAGCGCATGCCAACCGCTTTAGAGTACCCATTAACCGTCGCCACAAGGATGTTAAGGTCCTCTTTTGAAGAAGCAGAGAGTTTAAGGTCGTCCATGTATAATAGGTGATTGACCTTATATTCTCTTCCGTTTGGCGGGCCACATAGGGGAGCAGAGCTTTTGCCTTGGAGCACAATAAATAGATGCAAGAAGGAGATGCAGAAAAGTATCGGACTTAGAGAGTGTCCCTGGAGACCCCCCTCTTATATGTGATATAGATGGTAGTCACTTGTCTTTTATCAGATGTTATGACAAATTCTGTCTGCTACAAGAGCATAAGCTCCTGGGCAATACATCTATCTATTAAAAGGTTCTTCCTGCAATCTGCCAGCCCTCTCTTGCATCCACTTTCTTCAACTATTGTACTCCATATCGGCTCGATATATGTTAATATCCTCTCTTTGAGGATAACAGTGAATAGCTTGTAGCTGGTGTTTAAACAAGCTATGAGCCTGCAGTTCTTTTGACTTGAAAAATCTCCAGTCTTAGGGATCAGAACCGTGCGTCCATCCACTAGCCACTGCGGGATGAGTTGTTCTGTGTTTAAGAATGTAGTAAATATACGAGCTAGATGTTGGTGCGTAGAAGTGAACTTACTTTTTTATATATATATTATGATAATAATATTTTTTTATATCATTATTCGACACTTGTTCATGAATATAATAAATAACCATGAGGACGTAACGCATCCTTGCCTAACACTTGGAATAATATCGAACTAGTCACTCAGTTGCCCATTCTCCCTCACACTGGGTTTGCTACCTGCATATATAGTTTTTATTGCTTTTAGGAGCTATCCATTGACTCCGTACTTTTTCAGGACTTCGGAAGGTTCACGTCTATCCGCCTTGTCAAACGGGTTTTCTAGAACAACAAATGCACAGAAAACTTTTTTATTTCCTCTCAAACTTTTTTCTGTGATCTATCTCAAGCTAAATATCGGATCCGTACATGATCTTCCTGGCAAAAATCCACATTGGACTTCCCATATCTTTTCTTCTGCTATTTTCATTACCCTATGAATAACCATTTTTGAATATATTTTCTTTACGGTACTTAGTAACTTGATACCTATGTAATTATTGCAGTCGCTCTTATCTCCCTTTCTTTTGTATATTGGGATGATAATCGCCTTTTTTCAGTGACCTGGAACTTCTTCCATCTTGATACGTAAATTTGTCAACTTGCACAACCTGTGAGGTTAGTACTCGCCCCCGTATTCAGGCATTTGAGCGTTAATACTCTCTACACCAGCAGCCTCACCATTATTTACGTTCTTAATATTATCCCTAATCTTAGAGGAACAGATTCTCTCAACCGGCTGTTCTAACGTATCATGTTCTATGTCGGAGTTGTGCTACCCTATAGCTTCTTGCTTCCTTTAATATCGATTTGCATTTCCTTCTCTTCTTCTGTTTTCATTTTATCTTTGCTTTCTGTAACTAGTACTTTTACTTTCCTATTTTTGTCTCTGTAATAATTTTCAAGACTTTCTCTCCTCATCGCTGAGGCCTGTAATGGTCAACTTTCTTAGATACGCTTAATTGCTTCTTTCCGTGGACGGCTACGCGATGTTCATCATTCCACCACGCTCTTTATTAAATATTAGCGCTTCCCAAGTTGCCCTATCTATGCGTTCGTATATCTAATTCTCAAATCTATTTGCACGTTCGGTTCCTGTAAATTCTTAACCTTGATTCGCTTTTTTGTTCTCTTTCTTCTCCATCCTTGACCTAAGTTTATTGTGGAGACTTGAAGGTAATGATCAGTTTTATATTCTGAATCCCTCATACCCTTTTATCTTTTACTAGCTCTCTTAGTCTCTCATCCGCAATAACAAAGTCAATTATACTGTGGCTATCTCTTCTGCACCAGGTGTCCATGTGGATCATCTTATGCCTGAACCAAGTATTTGTAATAAACAAGCCCTTTTTTAAGCATAAACTAAGCAATGTGTCTGCGTTACCATTTGTATTTTGATCCTCAAAATTACCTAGCACCCTTTCCGTACCCTCACGTTGGAAGACAACCCATCCATTCATATCTCATAGTAGAATAATTGTTTTCCCATGATCGCAAGTACCTATAGTATCATATAAAGTATCCCAGAAGGCGTATTTTACTTCACTCCTTTCACCATCAACTGAAGCATAACAGGCTATGATAAATAATCTTGCTACGATAAAAAAACAATCTAGAGGATACATATCCATGCTTCTTGACATGCTGCCTTGCTCTCTCATTCATAATATAACCAGACCAACCCCTTGACTACCATGTGATTCACTATCTACTCCTGACCATATTTCAAGTCCGTTCTTTAACTCCCTATTTTTTACATCTCTAATATCCTATCCCTTTTTCTTTGTTTCAGGTACACATAAAACATATAGCTTCCTCACGAGCCTAGTTTCTCGTAATTCTCTTTCCTTAAGATAATTTACCCTTCTAGCATTCCAAACACTCAGTTTCCATTCAGCGCCTGAAACTTTACCTTTACCTTTACCAGATGCATGCCTTTCGTCAACCAAAGTTTCAATCCATTCCGAGGCTATTCTTTTGTTTTTATTATTCATTGTGTAAAGTGTACACCCAACTACCAACTTGATGCGAGAAATTTATTTTGCGAGTGGAAATCATAACCAAATTAATTATCCAGTCGTCATAAGGTGGAGAGTCTAGTCATAACGTCAGTCTCACCAAACTTCAGTCAATGAAGGCGGAGTGCAGGGAGAAAACTAGAACCTAAAGATTCATGGTTGGTTTGTGTTGTATACTGAGAAGGGCACCAGCCTTCAGCAGATTAGTAATAAATGTAAAAACTACCTTTTTTGTCATATCGTTAGAGTATAGCAATAGTAGGTTTTAAAATTAACCATAAAGTTTAAATGAAATATACATTTTTGACATTATAAACAATATTTGGACGGCATTAACTCCGGCATTTTTGTACGCCAGCAGTTTGTCAGTACAGAACCAGTAATGGTGTGCAGTACCGCGGCTCTACCGCATGCCATTACTGCCATTACTGGGAATCTGAAACTCTGTACTGGTTTGGTACTGGACCAGTCGTGTATTTTCACCTGGGTTGCGTTACATAGATTGTCCCACGTGAAATTGACTTTGCTTGCTTTGAAGTGCAGGCGCCCTATACAATTTAGGGAAATAAATGCTACCTGAAATTTCACTTCGGATTCTTGTAGTGCTAGCATGTAGAATAAAAGCCCATATGTATGCGACCTAGGTTACGGAAGCAAGATACGTCAAAGATAGCAAAAACAGGTTTTCTGTTTATTGCAACCAACCTATATGTCTGTTAGAAAAAACAGTGTAATTAAAAAATGTAGGTCTTACAAGTATCTACAAAATGGGGTGTCGTACACTAAGATTTGTTCATTTGTTTATTTGGAAAAAAATAAAATTCGTCCGAAAGTGCCTTTTTTAAATATGCAATTATTATTGCAATAATTAATGGATAAGTTTCAAACTTTCAGAAAACATGTCCCGTACCACCCTGAAAAAATATGCAAAACTTCAGTTTTCTTCTTATAACAAATGAAATAACTACGTCAATTTTTATTTTATAAATCTCAATTTTGTACCAAATATAGAAAAAGAGTTCTACTAAGTGTTATCAAATTCACGAAGATATGCATTTTAAATTTATTGTTTATAATCGTCTCTGATTCACGGAAAAGTTCACAGAAAAGGAGCGACGCAGTCAGTGGCGGCGGAGTGGGGAAAGCCGCTGTGGCATGCCAGGAGCTATCGCCAAAAATTGAATGCAAGTGTTCAAATTTCAAATATTTTAAATATTTCAGCAACAATTTGATGTATCGAGATGTTTTTTTTACTTTGGACTAGCTTTCCGTGCTGGTTACAAATCTGTTAGTTGCTTTTCGAAAAAATTATATCTAATACCTTATGTTTAAAACTATTTTATTTATCTTCCCTAATTTTTCCATTAATATATTCTTTATTGGATTGACTATGATATAAACCTTATTCTTTTAAAGATTAACTATACGTATACTATAACTATACTATACTATACGTATACTATACGTACGCGACAGCGTTTTCCCCCAGTCCGATGACACATACCACGTCAATCCTTCTCCCATAATCAGTCTCCATAATCAACAACAAAATAATAATGCATTGCCTTAGAAATTTAATAACAAATAGTACAGCTCTCATCCTGTACTTGATGTAAATTTCAGCTTTGTAGGTTTGAAATTCCAGGAGCAGTCATTTTCGAAGAAAAGAAATTACCCCTCCCCCTCTTCAAGTACAACCATTTTTTCTTGTTGAAAATATATAGAAAAATAGAACTTACCGAATGAATTTCATTCCGATTCCATTGAGTAAAAATTGACGAAGTTATTCTATTTGTTTATGACGAAAAAACATACCCTCTTTTTGAAGCCATTTTTATGCAATTTAATAACAAATAATCGGGTGGTAAGGGACGTATTTTCTGAAAGATTGAAACTTGTTCATTAATTATTGCAATAATAATTGTATATTTAAAAAAGGCACTTTCGGATGG
>CAKNWT010129847.1:961-16261 GCA_932066315.1 Andricus coriarius
TCTTCGTTTATTGTACAGTTTCGGACTTAGAAACTTTTTAGAATCTCAGAGGTAACGTAACCTCACTTTCGTGTTTGTGATGCGTGCGTTTGTGTTCGGCTGTGCCGAAATATTAAGTGCTAAGCTTACTTGTGTGTTTGTTCATCGAGACTCAATATGAGCCTTTAAATATCTGCCACGTCTACCAGAAATTCATAATAAAACGATTGATTTTATTACCAGGATAAATACAGTGTTGAGTGTCATCATTTATTTAAACCTGACCTATTTTTCGCGGCTAGTGGTTTCAACCACTCAACGACAGGAAACGAATCCTCACCTCCGACGTATCAGCGTTTAGTTCCAATAGAGGTAAAACGATTGTAGCGCTGGGACGTAACAATAGCAGTCACTACACTTTGTTGGACTCCCGTTCACGTACGCACGGCTGTTTATACGGCGCTCCTGATTGGTCCAGCTTAAACATTTAATAACTCAAAAATTATAACTTCAACTGATTTTTGTTAAAGGAATTTTAGATTAATTTTTTTAATTTTTATACAGCCATATAAGTGCAGACACTTTTGGCTGGGACACCCTGTATATCAAACAAGTTTACCAGATATTCGATATTGATCCAAAAAATCTAGACTAGACGAAATATACCTCATATTTGTTATTGCTATTTTTTGAAAGTTGTGCATTTTTTATTAAAAGCAAAAATAATTCCTGATAACGACAAACGTAATGTAAAATTTTTAAGAATAATTTTCATTTGGGGGAGTTTAGCCACATAAGGCAGATGTATTATCGATTTATTCATTTGATTCCTTATAAGACTGAAAAAAATATTAGTTTTGTGTGGTAAAGCTCTCGCTTCCAAATATTTTTATTGAAAATAAATTTTCAGTTTTCATTTGAAGTAAGCAAATTTCTGTATATAACAATAAATAACAATGACTTTAGACAGTGAATAAAGATACATACAATTTATAAGAGTAATTTTAATTTAAAAATTGTATCTGTACAGCAGAAAAATAGTATTAGAGAAATTTGTAAAATTGAATGTGTATAAAAAAATATTTTTAGCAGTAATGTTTTTACTGTTTTTAATTCAAATTTTATCTTGATATATGGAGAGGTCTTTTTATCAAATTCAAAATTTATATTCTAATTTTTTATTTCAAAATTTTCTGTAAAATGACAGAAAATGTATCTAAAATATTATAACTAGTGAAACAAAATTTCATTTGTGTGGTAAAATACCTCTCCTAAAAATAATTTTAGCTCCGAAAATTTTTTGGAAAAATTATGTTTAGTTTTTTATTGAAAATTCCAGTCCCTGACTGGTAAGTAATTTTTACTAGAAAAATTTTGCTGCACAGAAAAGTAGTGATATAAAAACTTGGTAACTTTGGATGTATGATGAGAAAAATTTAATTTCATTAAAAAGTTTGAACCCATAGGTACTTCAAAATATTGTTTTAATACATTTTTTCTCGATGAGCTTGCGCTTTGTTGACATAACAAAAGTCGATTGGAAATAATTTTTAGTTGAAAATTTTGTTACCCTAGTGGAATATGAATGTTATAAAAACTAGATTCAATTTTAGGATCGATGGGAAAACACTTTTTTTTAATGCAGAAGTTTTCTCTTGACAATAATTTATTCTTGAAATAATTTTTCAGTTTATGGGTATTCAATTTTGGAAGATTGTTTATATTATTTTTCATTCGGAATTTTTTTAGGGATAATATGGGTCAAAGCAGATACATTTTGAATGTTGATAGAGAAAAACTAAGTTAAAATAGTAAAACTTTATTCCCATGTATAAAATAATGTTAGTGAACCTTTTTAGTAAATTATGAAGGACCTACAAATTGTTACTTCATTCATTTTGTTAATGTGTTTGCTCAAAATATTATGGTTTAATATCAATGTTCAAAGTATCCTTTCGTAAAGTATTAAAGCAATTGAACCGCCGGCGAACAAAAGGGGATACGCCCGAAACGCCGTCGTTTTAGTTGGCCCCAGGGTCATATTCTTTTTCAGGTCAAATTTTAATTTTTTAATAACATATTCCAATAGCAAATTTTATTGCGCATATTTTTAGTTCTATAAATAAATGTGATAACTTTATTAGTTTTCGCAATAATCAAGAAAATGTTACTTTTTTCTGCAATCGCAAAATACGAATTTTTTGTGTTCAACTCGCGACAAGTTCTACAATAATAGGAATTTTGTAATAAAAATTTTAGAAAATATGCACCATCATACAACGAAACTAACTGTATTCATAGAATTCCAATGAATTGCTACTAAAAATTTAAAACGATTTTTATTCTTCTCATGGCGTAAACTGGATATTGAAAGTTTCAAACGGTTCGGGAGTCGAACGAATTTTCAGAAAATTAAAATTAACGGTCACCTAAACTTTTGTTAGGATTCAAGGAAGTTTTTTGAAAAATATCAGGCAATTATGTTTTATAGTTTTAAAACCACAATTGATTTAAGATCTCAGCGCCGTCCCGTACGCGTGCTAGCTCGTCCTGCAATATCAACGTCTGTATAACAGCGGGCGATTGGGAAGTCAAGCCGGCCACGGGACAGCGCTGAGATCTTAAATCAATTGTGACTTGAAAACTATAAAACATAATTGCCTGATATTTTTCAAAAAACTTCGCAATATTACATAAAATTCAAATTTGAAACTTATCGGATTTTCTTTTGGGGACCCATAAGAGTGGCTGAAAATCATTCACTATCAAAATTTATGATCGAGTCTTATTCTCTGACAAATTCTGAACAACATACTGAAACAGGGAATTATTTGTAACATGTCATCATCTTTAAATATTAGATTTACAAAAAACTGAATTTTTCCCATGCTGAATCAATGGAGAACTTTGTATGTTCTTTGTGCGATCCCTAAATATAACCCGATAACGCTCAAATTTTGAGATTTTTGTTGGGCATTCGAATAAAACTGGGGGGTGAGACCAAAAAAGTTCGAAAAGTGAACAATGATGGCCACCCTAGTCTACCTACCTGTCTGTTTGAAGATGGATCAAGCCTATGACTGCGTTATATAATAATCTCTAACAATTAATTAATAATTCAAACAATCCGTTTTAATTATTTCTCATTTCTAGATTGGGTTATCTACTAACTAACCTTTGGTATGTATTACAGTGCTCCCCCACGAAGGCGCGGTGCACAACTGCGCTTGCGTCAAGCAGAGCCTTCTCATTAGTGTAGAATAGACATTCAAGAGAATAGCTTATTATTCTCTTCTCTCTACCAATGAGATACTACTCTTCACGCAAGCTCATTACTGCTCCAAGCCTTCATTGGGAGCATTGCCCATCCTTGACTCCTATTCATATATCATACGTTGGGTTTTTATTATTATTATAAAAAACGGGCTTATTACATGTGATATGAGAGTCAAGTAAGATGAAGAAATTCTTTTGTATTTAATCAATGTTTTCACTTTATTCTATGTTCTATCAGACTGATTTATTTACACGCAGAATATTGATAGAAGGAAGGTTAAGCCAAATTTCCGTAAAGCTGGTGCATAGAGGCATTTGGGAAAAGTTTGTCATTATTTTGGTGGAGTTTAAAACTATTTTTCGAGTTTATTAGGGTCGCCCAAAATATATAAGATATTTTTTTTGTCGTCTCATCCCCTCTTTATTCTTTCATTTGGTGTAAACATAATTGCGCAATTTTTATAAATTAACAAAATGTTTAACCCGTTCTCCAAGGCCTCTAAGCGCTTAAAAGTTTTAATTATTTTTTTTGTTTGTAAAAATGACAAACGAGTTACATAATTATGACAATAAAATTATTTGATTAGAATAAATTATAATAGAGGGTCCCTGTACCAAGGGTTTCTGCTGAATATGGTTACGATATTTAATAAGCAGTCGCGGATAATTGTCCAGGAATGGTCCCGAAGGAATTAACCCCCAAACGACGACAGACACGTCAAAAAGGATCAAAGTAGAATGAAAGCCTTTCAAAATATCTACAATTGTTGTTTTAACCATTTTTCGATTGGACTCGTTTTTTAGGGTTTATGCTACGAAAATTAATCAAATGCATAAGTCATTAAAAAAAGAATTCTATCTTTTAAGAAGACCTATAATTTTTTTCTCAACCATTTTTTGGTAAGACTTGACATTTTGTTTTTATTTCCGAAAATACTATAAAAAAATCGAAAATACAAATTTTGAGCCAAACGACGCAAAATATGGAAAAAGGTGTCAGAAAGTAATTATAGCTCTTGAAAAGTCCTATGATATTTTTCAAAACTATTTTTTGATAGGACTTGAAATTCATCTGCAAAAATCACAAATTTCCGTATTACGCCAAAAAATGCGAGATACGTGAAAAGTCTTAAAGAAAACTTGTAGACGTTTTTTTATCCATTAAAAATAATATGAAAACAAAAATCCTATTTCCAGCATAACAACGCGAGATAGGGAAGAATGTCTGAACAATGGATTGTAGCTTTTTATTGTAAGGTTATTCAGAAAATAAATATACATCTTAAAACGTCTATGAAAAATCGAGCGTGTAGCGCGAGTGTCACGATCAGAATGTGTACCTTAAAGTCTACAGAGCTTTGAACAATTTGATCTTTAACTATACTTAATTAAGACGAAAATTCAGAATATGAAGATGCATACAAATACTGGGATCTTAAAGAGATGTCTTTGATAAAGTTGCATTCAAGCATTTTCCAAGTGCTAATAATAAGTACCCCAGCGTGAAACGCGAGGGCTAAATATGTCCGAGCCGGAAGTAACCTATTATCGAGCGCGAAATCCGACAGGTGCGCTCAAACTTGCGAGCCGCACGCGCGGCGCGCGATGCGAATATGCCCGCCCAGTGGGCAGATTTTTTAAAATAAGTCCCAGAATACTCTTCGGACATCCTTCTAAAACAGTGATAGACGATATTTTACCTTTTTTTATGGATTAATGGCCCCAAAAACGGAACTCATATTCTCTTTGAGTTATTTTTAAAAAACTATAAAATATTTTAGTAGTATTTCCAGAGTAATCCTAGAACTTTTCCTATGATAAATTATGTTAAGAACTGTAAAAAAAGGAAAATATTGTTCTAAGGGGTAGCTTTCAAAAGTTTAAGGGTATTTTTCTATTACTGGCACACATTTCAACTTTCAGAAGGTCACTTTTAATCATTCAAGCCCGAAAATATCTTAGATGTAGAAAAAAGCACATTAAAAATTTCCAACTCAATATAGAGGACGGGGTTTCACTTTTAAGGGTAGTATTCTGAATAAAAGTAGGGTAAAATTATTACCAGTCATGTCTACCATAATTTTATCGTCATAAATATATAGACACACGATACAACAAGAGATGACTGTACAAAAGTTATTCATCCAAAAAAGGTCTACAAAATTATAAATCATTTTTTGATAGGGCAGATTTTTTAAATTATAAAAACATAATAATAAAAATATGTCTGTTTTAATATAAATGCATATTATTAATTATAATAATATACATTTATTGAAATGATACATTTTTCAGGGTGGCTGTAAATAAAGATTAATGCAAAATTGTGCTGATTTGTTTAAATTATTTCCAGTAAATCCCAATTATGTATCTGAATTTGGATAAAAACGTTGCAAACAATTGACAACTACAATTCTCCGACGGCAGATAATTTTTATTCGCCTCGTGATCAAAATTATCTGCCGTCGGATAATTTTACTTTTTTGTTGTTTGCAGCGTTTTTATTTAACTTCAGATAAATAATATCTCTGGTATTTACTGTGTTGTGAGAAATAAAATTTTTACTTCATTTTGCAATATTTGAATCAGCCGTCCAAGACCTAGGTACACAAATTAATATAATGTATATATTTAATATAATAAAGTTAAACACAATATAGAAAACTTCTCATTTTGGAATCATTTTAATCGCGTGCGAAGCACAAAACACTTCATGAGAATGTGTTCAACAGATCCAACCGACGCGCGCCCTTGGCCTCACTCGCGAGCCGCGCGCATAGCGCAAGATGAGAATGTGTCCGCGCAGCGGGCAGATATTTTAGTTTTTGTTTTGCTGCTTTCGGGTTAACGAACTCGACCATTCTTTTTTGAAGTGAAGTATGAATTTTCAAACGATCAAAGGAAATGCAGCCATATTTTCTGTAGTTATTATGGTTTGTAACGCAGAGGTTAGTTCGAGTCCTGGTGCCGAAAAAAAAATTCAAATATTATTCGTCTTACATAACTGCATTTTAAAGTTTCCCCATACCCCTCTATGCCCCAGCTTTATGCAAATTTTGCGGAAAAAAATATCATTTTTTCTCAGTGAAATAATGATCTTATATTAGCAATAATGATCATAGTTTAAGGCAATGAGTCTACACACGTTTACTAGACATTTTATTCTATAAAATAAGAAAAACACAATTATTCAAGAAAATGCTAATATCCAAGGCTCTGGTACATATATATATTTCACTTTCAGCATTTTTATCGATTACACATACTCATTACAGGAATGAACTTCCTAGTCTATTCAGTGTCACAGCTTTCAGTTATTGCGTTCCCGTCGGTGCATGTGCACTCAAGCAAGTTCACATCCAACCACTCCCGTCAGTAACTGCGACAATAAGTGCAAAATATCGCTTCTAAAATTAAGCCGTGTCCGTAACAATCGTGTATATAGTGAGTTACAATGGTTTTTAGTAAATAAGACTAGTTACCACAGTTTCAGTGATTGTTAAAAAGTGTTCTCCAATTGAAGGTTTTTATTTAAAAATTTATAATGAAACTACTAACAATAAGCTGAAGTATTAAAAGAATATGACGCTTCTTTCAAGTAATATCTTGAAAGCATTGTTTTTGGGAATATCGTCTTCATGATTGCATAAAATATAAATAAAATTGTTTAAAATTAAAAGTCTGAGAAATTTAGATTTATGAGAAATGCGAGGTTATTTAAATAATATACTCAATAATAATGATAATCAATGGAACAAATCTCTCCAGCGCTTTGCAATACAAAATTTAATGTTTTCCGTTCAAGCAACATAACATAGAATCCAAGCGGTCAAAGTTAGTTAAAATACTTTTTTTCAACCACGATCTTAAAAAACACAGAACTGCATATCCTCGTTGAACATGGCACAACTTCAGTTTTGGCCTTTTTCAGTTAGGCACGGTTCTAGATTCAAAATTTCGCGCCGGGTCAAGTTTTTTGACCCTCCTGGAAAGTAGCTCAAATACAGTTGTGCCATCCATGTTGCTCTGACAACGAAGATATGTATTTTTCATAAGCTTGATAAAAATTCAAAACTGCAGATTCAAAATGTAAAGAAAACTGTACCGTTTGTACACTATACAAATATATTATTTACGTAAATAGTTTTAATGTTAAAAATTAAACATTTTAGAAAATTAGCGTTGCATTATTCTCAATTCTTATAAATTTTTAGGAACTAGAAAGTTTCAGTTGAAACACTTTTGATAATACTTTTCAGAGGCCAAAGAGATTTTTTTTAGTTTCAATTGGATAACTGTAGAAAAAACACTTTTTTATTTACTAATTCAATCACAAAATCTCAAAATAATGCGATAAGTTTCTTTGAAACCTTCAAAATTCAAACGCCAGCCTCAAATAAAGTAACCTAAAAGTTATTTGTGATCTGAAAAGACATTCATGTTTCCAATAATTACAGACATTCAATTGATCTACAAAATACAGGATATGAGACTAACTTTCAAAAATGTAATATTTTATCATATTCATCAGCTTTTTAAAGAATAAAAAGTTTCGGATCATCAAATTTAAATAGTCTTATTTAATTTGAAGGATTTTAGAAGAAAAAAACGTCCCAAAAGCTTTACATTTGTAACTTTTTTAAATTTTTTATATGTGAGAAAATCATATTTTTTAAAATAAATTTTAGATGCTCTATAAGTTATCTTAAAAGTTTTTTGGTGATTTAGAAACTTTTTCATGTTGAAAATGTGAAATGCATCTGGAAAAATATGTAAAAGCGTTCATAAATAAAAATAAAGAAAGAAATTGAATCTTTAAATTGCTCAAACTATCACAATTTTGTAGTAATAAGTATTTTAAGCGCATGAAAATATGCAACAGTTTAGAAAAATTTGTACACATAATAGTAAGCAAGACTTTATAAATTTATGATTGCTTCACGCAATCCCAATTTACCGATAGATTCAGTCGATGTTTCATAAGCTACTAAAAATTAAACGATTTAGGATAAAGGCGTTTTTTAATTCTGCAATTTTTGATTGTTAACCCATAAAATTAAACATCTCTTTCGAGACTTCTAAAAACATGCATGCGAGAGCGTAGCACGCATTTGCTACTTGTGTAAAAAAAAGTGGTGTTACGATATGTCTCGAAAATCTCGGAATCATTGTTATTGCAAGCCTTATTGGCTTTTCATTGCTTGAAGTTGTTTTATATCAAAAATTTGACTTTTTCCATTCTACAAATGATCACTTTTAATAAGAAAAATCGTAGAAAACATTATGCGGATTGAGACTTATTTGTGCGTCAGTAAAGAATCATTAGATTTCAAAGAAGATTAAACATTTTGTACGATTTTAGGTGAAGCTGTTGGTGCTCACCGGAAGTATCGATATAAATTACGAAGAAGTTTACAATTTTTAATTAATTTAAGGTTATTATAATGTTACTTCACCGAAAATCGCGGTTGTTTTGAACAGAAACGATAAAAACTTTCAGATTAACATTCAGAATCATTCAATTCACAATTTTTTGTTTCGTTAGCGTTTTATGCTAGAAATTAGTACTTTCAATAAAAAATCATTCAATTTGAAGAAAGATTTAAATTTTCTGAACAATTCTAGATAATGCTCACGTTTTATACCAAAAATCGGTATAGATTTAATAGAAAATTCACAATTGTATCTTATGTTAACATTGTTTATTGGAAATCGATTATTTTAATCAATTATCATTTCTACAATTTTCAACAATTTTAGGTTATGTTTGTGTTTTTCGTCGAAAATTGGTAATTTTTTTAATGCAACGATTTGATTGTCTATATAATGTATAAAAATATCATGAATTAATTCTGAAGTTAAGATATCAATTTTAATCATTTGTCAAAAATATTGTCCTTAGTTGTCTTTTCGAATATAAAAGACATCTATTTTGGTAAAAATTTCATCTTTTATGGTTGAAAATGCAACTTTCTGGATAAAAATTAATCTGTTCTGGTTGAGGCTTCAAATATCTTGTTGAAAATTCATCTCTTATGGTTTGATTCAACTGATTTTGATATAAAAATCAAAATATTTTTTGGTTGAAGTTTTAACTATGACATTTTTTGTTGAAAATGTATCTTTTTTAGTTAAACATTCAAATTTTTGGTTGAAAATTCATCATTTCTGGAGAGAATTAAACTATTCCATTAAAAATTCATGTTTTGGTTATAGATTCGTCATTTTAGTTAAGAAATAATCTCATTGGTTGAAAATTCTTATTTTTTAGTTGAAATTTAATTCTTTAACTAAAAATGCAACCATTCCATTTTTGATTGAAAATGTATATTTATTAGTTGAAAATTCAACTATTTGTTTGAAAATTCATGTATTTAAAAATACATAAAAACACGTTGAAAATTAGTCTTTATTGGTAGAATATTAATCTCATTGGTAGCAGTTTCATCTTCTTTCGTTACAAATACAACTATTTGGATAAAAATTAATTTTTTTGGGTGAGAATTCAACTATTTTTCTGAAAATTAAACTTTTTTGGAGTTTATTTCAACTGTTTTTCATTATTTTAATAGGAATCCCAGCGGAGTGAAAGAAGTAGATGTTTTTTCTGAATAAATTTAATTTCAAAAATGTTTTTCATTCAAAATAGAAATATTTTGTTGTTTGAAGTATCAACTATTACATTTTTTATTGAGAATATTATTGATCTTTTTCGGTGGATACTTAAACTACTTTGACGAAAATTAATTTGTTTTGTTGAATATTCATGATTTAAAATATCGATTGTCATCAATTATCAAAAATATCTGTTTTTGCTTTCCTTTTCTATTATTTTAGATAATACATAGGGTAGAAAGAGGCAAGCTCGACCGGTTAACATTCGTAGCTCTACAAGAAGATGATAAGACGTGGAATTGATCCATTTTTTTTTTAATATCGAGTTTCACATTACTGTATATCATATATTTATACACATTAATTACCTCAATAAAACCATTCTTTCTTATTTAAATTATTTCTAACAAGCTGTATTTCTTTGGCTTTGGCCCACGTGTGGGGGCAAGACTGACTTTGGGTTTTTTATGAAATAGAAATATCTTGGAATGTGAAAATTAGATTGTTTGGTAGAAAAAAGTATTACAATGATTCAGGAATAGCAATGTTATTTTCAAAGTCGCTCTTGCCCCGCCGGTCGATCTTACCCCTCTCTACCGTACTATAAAATACAGCAACTTTGTTTTACTGTTAGTTTAATATTTTAATTTAAAAATTTCGTGAGAGAAAAAAAGAATAATGTAGCGCGCGTATTTCTTTTCTGGTTTAGGGTGAAATTGCCCCATAAAATAATTTCAGGTCTAAGACAAAATCACTGCTTTATGGAGCTATACGGAAGAATTGTGTGTTAGTTGGAGAATTGTCTAGAAGAAAATTTAAAATATTCAAATAGTGGAGTAATTTAAACACTAAAGCAAGTATGCCGACCTTTAAACATATTTTCCAAAATTTACCAAAAATAGACATGATCATTTTCTCGCCATAATATTGTATCTCAGGATTTTAGAAAATCCAATAAACGGGATACCCTTTTAAATCAAATTTTTTCTGATGATTTCTATAATAACTATTTTATATTATTAATACTTTCGAGCTAACTGAATATTTTGAGCTGACTCACAAACTTGAATGTTCTAAACCAGTTTAAACTGGAATTCGTAAGATACCAATTTAATTGACCTTAAAATTTACCACCACTAACCAATACAAAAACAGTGTTTAATTTTATATATTTTTTGGCTAGTTATTCTGAAATGCTCAGATATCCAACAATTATGCGTCATCGCCTTTTGATAACAAACCTTCAAAAATGGTCAAACACAGCATCAAAAAATAGTTTAGCTAGTATCGCTTCTAAGCCAATCAGTGATCAGGAGCATGAAAAAAACTCGCAACTGGTCCGTTCTTACGAAGATATTCCCGGACCGAAACCATTACCGCTGATTGGAAACATCTTTAGATATTTGCCATATATTGGTATGCATGAACATTTGTAGTAAATGATTTTAAAAACTAAGTGGTTAATCATTTTAAATACTGAAATAAATAGTTAAGCTGTTGCAGCTAAACGTATATATAAATTTAACTAAAACAGTTGTATATTTAAGTAACACAGCTATATTTTCTTAGAAGACGAAATCCAGCCATACGTTTATCTGGAATGGCTAACTTCTTTCAGTGAAACTTCACATATACTTAGATAACTTATTTTATGTTTAAAATGTAGGTGAATTTTATAATGTTCCATTTACTACTCAACTACGCCAGCTTCACGAGGAACATGGCGATATCGTAAAACTTGAAGGACTTATTTTTCGCACACCGATGATTTTTTTATTTAAGCCAGAATTTTGTGAAAGAATGTATCGTTTAGAAGGACCTCATCCACTCAGGATAGCCATGGAAGCTCTATATCGTTACAGAAAAGTCAATAAGCATATGTTTGGAACTACGGGTCTAATGGGGTTTGTTTCTTTTACGTATAAAAAATATATACTTTAACAAAAAAAATATAATTAAAAATTGTATAAAAATGAGAAACGCGCATTCTTTATTGCAAATATCAATTGAAATATTTTTAATTTATGTAATGAATAAACTTGATTAAATAATAATTTATAAATTTCGATATTAAACAAAAACTAAATAAAAAATTCAATAGCGTAACTTCCATAATTTAAAAAATCCTATGTCTGTTACATAGCAGTACAATACCGAATTTCATTAAAACCAAAGGACCACTCACAAGTTTTTACAGTTTTGACGTGTCTAGCTGTCGTGGTAGTCCAATTTATCTATCTATTTCTATTCACAATATGGATTTTAACTGAAATAATTGTAAAAGTTTTATTTTGATATTTTTAATACCTACATAATTGAGAACAAAATTTAATTTCATAATCAATGGAATTATAAATAAAACAAAATATAATATCTAAGTGATTTATCAATAATGTCAAAACATAACACAATATTTTTTATAGCCAGGGTGAAGAGTGGTACAATTTTCGCACCAAAGTTAATCAGCATATGATGCAGCCGCGCACAGTCAAGCCACATGTGTCCCAAATCGACGAAGTCACTGATGACTTTATTGACAGGATACGAGAAATTAGAGACTCCCAAACTCTCGAACTTCCTCCCACTTTTAATAATGAAATGAACAAATGGTCTCTAGAATGTATGTATTTGTGTTATTTAACCATTAGATTAGGGTGGTCCAAAAAAATACTTTTTTTCTATAATGATAATCACACCAACGGCCCTTTTTCAATCCAAAATGACTTCTGAGTTTTGGAAGAATTAGAAATATATATATTTATTGGTACATATAAAGTAAATAAGCAATATCTGCTACAAGCTATGAACGCCACTATTCCTAAAAGGATTTTATTGGCTCAAAAAGAACGATAAATTGAAATACACATTGTGACAACAAGGTTTTCTTATAATGTAATTTTAAAATATTTTTTTTTTACCATTTTTCAATTTTTTTAAACTTTTTGCAACATTTTAGAACCTTTTGCAATTTTTTCGCAACTTAGAAGCTAAAATTATATATTCCTGTTGCATATATGAATTTAAAATTGAATTCAAATAAACTCGCCCGTGTGGAAATTTTAGTCGGGGGCTAGCCTGTCCACGGTCGGGGAGCCCGACTTTAAGTCGCGAGCCCAGCTTTGAGTCGGGCTTTGGTCGAGCTGTCTAGCTGGGATCCGACCAGAACCATCACGCTAGCTTATTCAGCCCCCGGCCGGGGAGCCGAGCCGATCTATGGTCGGGCTATCCGACCATGGCCCCATCAGGATTCAACGGTACTCTAGAAAATAATTGGATTTATATATATTATATATAATAATAGAGATTTCTAACAATCGAAAAAAGATTTTGGTTTCCGTGACCAGAAATCGGGTTTCGAATTTTGGTTGAAAGTACTTGATTGATGGTTGCAGCAATCAAACGTTTTTTAACGGCTCATGTTTGCCTAACATTTTAATTACTTGCTGATTATTACTGGTCATGTCACTGAATAAAAATATACCTGACTTGCCACCGACCGTCCCCCGACTGAGCTTTTGCATAAAAATATACCTGGATAGCCCCCGACCCTATCCCGGCTGGGTTCTCAAAAAAAAAATTGCCCGACCAGCGCCCGACTAGGAATCATGTTGTTATAGAGCCAACTGGGGCTATTTCCACACTCGCAGGCGTGAGTAAGTTTTTTTTTCTAAGATGAAAACTGAATTTTAAATCACTGTCCAAAGTTGAAACACGTGCGTCACTTATCTCGCCTATTTTAAAAATTTCTCGTCTTTTCACTTATTTTGTAATTTTTACGTTTTTTCAATTGACAAAGTAAAATTTTATTTATATGTCGCAGAATCAATCGCCGACGAAATATGTTAGTTTTAAAGAAAAGGAGACAACACAATTTTTATCTATGCAATAAAAAGTTGTTCTGCCAAAGTTATAAGAATATTTGAATTTGATAAAGGATGACGCAAACTATCAAAAAGATTTGTCGATCTTCAAAATGTGGTATTATTTTAACGAATGCAGACATTTTATCGTCTTGCATCTGATGGAACTTTTAGTTTTCTTTATATATCATTCAGAAAAATCTTTCAAAAACTTCAAAATAAACAAAACGGTGGCGATTTTTCTGAAAATGTTGAAAGAAAATGTATTCAAAAACTTTAGCAGTTTTCCATTCTCAGTTTGTACTCTAGGGTCCTGAAAATAAATCTCTCTACAGTTTTTTTAACGCCTTATGTTACAATTCGTTACTAAAATATGAACAAAGCGGTTGAAATAGTATTTTTTCAAAATAATAATTTTTATGTCGTCCTTATGAAAAACTTCTACTCAAATGTTTTCCCTGAAAGTATATTTTCGAAGATAATTGAAAACACATTTTAACTGATAAATTGTCTTCAATAGTTTTATTTTCATTGTTCTTTCACGAAAATATATTATCACCCATAGAATGACATCAGAAAATCGTATTATTTAAAAAAATAATTTTCTTCTGTATTATTCACATTTGCGTATAACATTTTTTAAATAAGCAAGGTAAAGAAAAACGACGAGAATAACATCAACAGACAATTTTTGATGTGTTTTTAAGAGTCATTCTAGTAAAAAACCGTGGATTTCCGCGTTTCTGAGAAAAACGATTCATGCAAAAAAAATTAGAACAAAGAATTAAATACCTGATTTAGTTTCAAAAATAATACGGCATTTTAAAGAAAAATTTCGAAAACTTCTTGATATTGATCTACGTCATTAGCTTTAGGAGTTGAAACATTCATAACTTTGTCAAAAAGGAAATTTTCATAAAACGAAACTTGCGCCAGATTTAAAACAAAATCTAAAAGTTCTAATTTTGTTAGCTGTGCGGTAAAATACGTGTCTTTTCATTTCCTTTTAAATGATTCGTTGGGAATTTTACGTATTTGATAATTATAGTATGATGTGTTAAAAAAATAAAAATATGTTAATAATCATTGATTTACATGTTTATTCAACTTATATAACTGTTTTGTTACCTGTTTGTCACCTTTTTAGGGAAAATAATTAATGTATCTATTTACTCTGGACTTAATGATATTTCCTAATGAAACCTCTTAAGGATCACCCTAATTTTAAAAGTTATTATATATGTCCAATTTTTAAAAGACCACTGCAAATTACCTATTTCTCGTTACTCTAAATTTACAGCTATATGTGCTATTGCGTTAGACCACCGAATGGGAAGTTTGAAACGTAATTTAGATCCACAGTCAGAACCGCAACAAATGATATCTGCGGTACACGAAATGTTTGATCTCATGTATGAATTGGAAGTTCTTCCCTCTCCATGGAAATACTACAATACAAAGAAACTTAAAAGATTTTTTAAAGTTTTAGATCTCCTTTACGGGTATGTGTCTACCTCTTTATAAAAAATTGAAAACCCAGGAATTCACTGATTTTAAGGGCATGTGATAC
>CAKNWT010129863.1:610-14734 GCA_932066315.1 Andricus coriarius
AATCTGTCATTTTTTTATAAATATTAAAAAAGGCTAAACTTCATCAATTTTCTCGCATCATTCCCGCACGGTACAATACAGGAGTGTACGACTGCTTATATGCGCGTGCGTGTAGATCAGGTGGGTCGGTTTGTATTCTGTTTTCTAACCTCTATTTATAAATATACAGATCTCAAGAATTGATTAAAATAAGGTAATTAGAAAGTAAGAGATGTGTTACAAATTATATTACAGCACTGGTAGGTAGATTTGTTATTAATAATATACTGTATGCCTTATGTAATTTTTATTCAGAAGTGTGACAAATTAATTAATTTTGTAGGTTTCAAATTTTATATGTAGCCAGTCTCAATCGTCTCAATAAAAAGTAGAATTTCTCTTGAAATGATAAAAAAAATTTTTTCATATTGCTTAAATTTGAAAAAATCTCCTGTAAGTTACAGACTGTATAATAAAAAAATATAATTTTTCCTAAATGGCATACGTTACAGTATTCGCTTTTGAACTTTTTAAAATCTCGCGCTCTCTTTTATCAAACTCCTAACCTCAAATCCACTTTCCGTATTTCATGTAAGAATTTCATTATTATTTCTTATTTTCAAAACTGCCCCTTTTGGATTAAAAATTTTTAGATGTGATAAGATCAATTTCCGTTATGAAATATTTAATTCCTAATAATAATGTGATTGCCACTGTAAGTACTAAAATTTGCCTACAATTTGACAATTACCCATATATGAGATGATATATATATATATATTCGTAGACTAACAAATCTATCCATTTTTTGTCGAACTTTTCATAAGGATATTCGCATAATTACAATTTTTTTGGCTCTATATCGATTTCTGTGACTTTCTCGCTAATATTAAGGGTATAAGTACCTAACTCTTGGGGAACAATGACGATGCTTTGAATAATGGACGAGTCGGGCTCAACTTGTAAAGGTTTGAGAAACAGTTCAAGATTGTCTTTTACGCAGGTGAAAATTTCATCACATTTCTTATGCTGCATAGAATTATCCTGGTGCTTTTCCATATGCTTTACCATGTCTTTTTTCTGTGTAAAAGTTCTATCACAATCTGAGCAACGGAAGGCCTTTAGGCTTGTGTGAATCCTTTCGTGAATGGTTAATGCACCTTTTCTGGTGAAACCTTTGCTGCAAAAGCGACAAATGTGGGGTTTTATTTCTGAATGCGTCTTCATATGTTGACTTAAGTTGCTCGAACATCTGTAAAATGATTGTTTTTCTGAATAAATGACAACATTACCCGAGATTAAATAAAACAATTTGGAACTGAGTAGTTTTAAATTAAGGGGCTTGCATTTTATACAAAATTTTTAATTTAAAGGCTTTTAAATTCAAGGCTTTTAATTCGATTTCAATATTAGATGTACATAAATTTTAAAACATTCAAAGGAACGTATCAAATTAGAAATTGTAACATTGAAGGTAAGTCAATTTAAAATTCGAACGTTTGATATTTTATTATTTAAATTTTAAAGCCTGATAAGTTCAATTTGAATTATAATCAGTCTTTCAAAATTAGGCAATAATTATGTTAAGGTAAAGCATTAAAAATAAAGCCTTCATAATTAGACCATATCCAAATGAGAAGCATTTAAGGTATTAAACGGATAAAATTATTTTCTGATAATTTCTTTCAAATTCGGACTGTAGATTTATTAGAGTGTTATCTAAAGTTTGGTGCAATTAGAAAGGGGCTGACCATTTCGAAGTTGAGATAAGTAAAATAAAAAATCGCATCTTATGCACGTAAGGCCTATCCCAAGGTATTGCAGATGTAACATAGTTTAGCATGACGCTTAAACGGTTGTGACCATTCTTTTGAAAAACTAAGACACGATAGAAGGGCACAATACAGAGATTCTGTGAAAATTTCAGAATTTGTTTCCATTTCGTTTATGAAGTAGAGTATCCTAGAGGGATATTTTTTTTTAATTAAAGAAAAAATCTTTCCGAATATAGAAAAATTATAGAGAAAATCAAAAAAAAAAATTTGACCTTGAAATTCTGTGTTAAAGATTGAATTTTTGGCAAAAAAAATCGTTTATTGGATACTAAAAACGCTTAGATTTTACATATTATGTGCTATACATGTTTTTATATAGATTTTTGCATGCCCAATCCGAATCTGTTATGTAAATGGTTGTAAGACAAAATCCAAAATGGCGGAGTCAATATGGCAGACTAAAATTGTAAAACGAAACCGATTTGACTAAAATCTGCTGCAAGTTGCGTTTTCAGCTTGCTGATTACAAATCCAAGGTCAAAATTTTAAAATTCAAAATGGCGGATTCAATATGGCGGACCAAAATTTTAAAAGGAACCCGATTTGACTCAAATTTGACGCAAGGGTGTTTTTCGGGTCGCTGATTTCAAATACAGGGTCGAAATTCAAAAATTCAAAATGGCGAATCCAATATGGTGGACGAACCTTGTAAAAAGAAACCGACTTGACTAAAGAATGCTTCTCGGGGTTTTTTTAGGGAGCTGACTTTAAATCCAGGGTCAGAATTAAAAAATTAAAAATGGCGGATCCAATATGGCTTTTGTAAATTCTGGAATTTTGACTTTGGGTTTCAAATCAGCCACCTGCAAACCCAACGATAGGCTATTTTAAGTCAAATAAATTTTGTTCTATAATTGAGGATAGGCTTATCAAAAGTGCACATATCCACCTCTGGCCAAATAACATTTTTTTGCGGTTTTGGACTGAGGTTTCAGGTTTTATGATACACGGATGTAATTAGGGATCAAAACTAAGGGGTGACGAAGGAACTTATTGATACAGTTGTTTTAATTTTAATAGCTGATGTGGTTCAGTATCGCGTTTTTTGGCTCTCCTGAAATTTTTTTTAAAGTGGAGATGTGCACTTTTGATAAATCTCTCCTCAATTGTGGTCCGCCATATTGGAACCGCCGATTTTAATTTTCTAATTTTGACGCTGGATTTGAAATCAGCGACCCAAAAAACCCCCTTGTAGCAAACTTTACTCAAATCGGTTTCCTTTTACAATGTTGGTCCGCCATATTAGATCCGCCATTTTTAATTTTTTAATTCTGACCCTGGATTTAAAATCAGCTACCCCAAAACAACCCGAGTAGTATTCTTCAGTCAAATCGGTTTCCTTTTACAATATTCGTCCGCCATATTGGATCCGCCATTTTGAATTTTAGAATTTCGACCCTGGATTTGAAATCCGCGACCCGAAAAATAACCTTGTAGCAAATTTTAGCCAAATTGGGTTCCTTTTACAATTCTGGTCCGCCATATTGGATCCGCCATTTTGAATTTTTAAATTATGACCTTGGATTTATAATCAGCGACTTGAAAACCTAGCTTGTAGCAAATTATAGTCGAATCGGTTTCGTTTTACAATTTTAGTCTGCCATATTGACTCCGCCATTTTGGATTGTATCTTATAACGATTTACATATCAGATTCGGATTGGGCATGCAAAAATCGATATAAAAACATGTATAGCACATAAAATGTAAAATCTAAGCGTTTTTAGTATTAAATAAACGATTTTTTTGCCAAAAATTCCATCTTTAACACAGATTTTCAAGGTCAAAATTATTTTTTTTACTTTCTCTATAATTTTTCTATATTCGGAAAGGTTTTTTCTTTAATTAAAAATAAATCCCTCTAGGTCATTCCGATCCAAAGTACAACGATTTTGAGACAGAATTTCGAAAAAGGTCCACTGTGCGCCGTGACGGCTGCTTTTCCCCTGGTCAACAAACAGCAACATGCAGCCCGCTTCACACGCTCGAAAACCCGCGATTTTCAGGCGTGTGTTGAAGAAAATAAATTAAAATTGTAAATTGTGTATTAAAGGCCGATAGAAAGCAACTTTGACAAGTGTAAAGTTTGTGATCACACGAGACAAAATTGCCTTCTGACCGTGATGTAAACGATAGTTTTTGTCCGACTCTTGTTGATATCACGGATTTTTTAAGCATATGACGAAGGCTGGTGTACATAAAAGGTTTATAAAGTACGAAGAACAAAGAGAAAGCAGTATGAATTACAGCAGAAGCAAAAGCGAGGGGTTCAGCGGCGAAGCACCCCGGGACTACACAAAAAAGACTGAAAAATGTTTTAAATAATTTATTGAGTCGATCTGTGATGTTAGTTTGATATTTATGTGGGCTTTCCAGGTTATATAGGTCAAGGGAACAACTCACTGTTTACATTTTGAGCGATTTCTCAAACTGGCAACGTACAAAAAACGAGAGCGGTCGGGGGACCGCCGTCAGAAGCTATCCTTCTTAAGCATTGAAAGAAGAATGCAAATTTTATTTTTATTGCATGTATCAATTGATAGAACAGCTCTCCCTTCCAGAAAGAAGGAAGAAGGGAAAGAAGGAAGAAGGGAATGAAGAAGGAAGAAGGAAAAGAAGGAAGAAGGAAGAAGGAAGAAGGGGAAGAAGGAAGAAGGGAAAGAAGGAAGAAGGAAAAGAAGGAAAAAGGAAGAAGGAAAAGAAGGAAGAAGGAAACGAAGGAAAAGAAAGAAAGAAGAAGGAAGATGGAAGAAGGAAAAGAAGGAAGAAGGGAGAAGGGAGAAGGAAAAGAAGGAAGAAGGAGAGAGCGAGAGAGAGAGAGAGAGAGTCATGAGATGACCATGGAGACTATCTATAGTCTCCACGAAGATGACTCACTTTCGTTGCGTTACGTTGTGTTACATGATTTTTCAGTTCGATTCCCTCGGCCTATCGTCCTCGGCCTATCGTCCTCAAAGAAGCATAGCTTCAAAAACTTTATTTTCCTGATTAAGCTCCATGTCTTTTCGATGCTCTAAATAATGTTTACATTGACTAATCATTACTAACGTGAAATTTCATATAGATAACCGGACCGATATGATACCAATAAAGTAGTTCATATTTGTGACTCGAGAACGAATACGTCCTAATAGTCAACACCTCAGCCGCTCGGTGTAGTCCAGTGGCAGGACACGTAGCTGGATCATACACAAGAGTCTCGGGTTCGATTCCCGGCACCTTAACATCACCTCTCCCAGACACATGTAAGGCAAGGTCCGTACACATAGCCTTACTAATTAATAATTACTAATTTTAAACCTACTAATTAATAATTACTAATTACTAATTTAATAAACTTAAAATTCTGTGTAAATTTGTTACGGTTCCGTTGTTAAAAGGGGTGGAGAGTGGTCTGGAGAGGTCTGATAAACCGTTACGTAATTAAAGTACGGCCCTTAACGTGTCCCGTAGCGGACTCGGAACGAAACACCAATCAACACGAACCTAATTGGCATCATCCACCACGATCTATTTTACGCATGAGCAATCTTCACTGGGCTGAAATTTTTCACATTGCGCCTGGTTCACATGCATGATAAGTCGCGTTTTCAATATGAGCTGGACAAAAAAAAGGTTAATTGGTTCTCGATTTATCATAAAACATGTGGAGGCGTAAACAAGACGAAAACCGAACAGTGTGTCTTTACAGTGCGTGGTCCAGGAATGCATTTTTGTGATCAAAGCCTTGGCATTTCTTAAACCTAATTTCCACCAGAGGATTCTTGAACTTCCAGGGGAATGCTCGACTTCGAGAGAATTGTATAGTGTACAATTCGGCAAGATTGTTCATGCTTGCATATTAGCAAAACCACCAAGCACATGTTCAAGGTTTAGCGTTACGAATTTCAGTTTAGCCTTTTCGCATCTTTTGTTCAAGATTTCGCCAAGAGAGTGAACCCTTTTAGTTAAGTATTTGAGTATTTTGAGGAAATAGCCCATAGAGCTTTATGGTACGAGAAACACCAGAAGGACCTGGCCTGAGTAGCTGGTCACTCAGAAATCAGGAAGTCAGACTAACAATGATAGCCACCGGAATAACGAAGAGTTCGTAGAGACCTCCCTCGGACTAATCAGACTTCTTCTGACTTCCCATGAGACTCCCTCGAAAAGTTAATGGCACGGTAAGTCACTAGTGCCACGCCGACCAGCTGGAGAATGCAGAGATGATGTGGGAGAAAGAAAAAATGAGGTGGGAGGAAGACTTCTTGTGACTGAGACTAACCAAGCGACTACACAGTAGACGACAGAGGTTCCTACTGACCGCCACCGGGAATTCCGTAATTCAAGAGTCACATGAAATCTCAGTGACCAGCCCCTCGACCTGGCTGTAGTGGAGGACGCGCTTCGTTAAAAGCCTATCCGAAGTCAGATCTCTGGAATATCAATTGTGCAGTGTATGATGCAGTGAAAGCTTTGTCAAACATTTAGTCTGACCTATATCGTCGCTTCTGCGATCGTACTTTTGTTATCTTTGAAAAACTCGCCTTAACCAAAGGAGGTCGAGACTTTTGAACAGCTTGCATTTGAAAACGTCTGCTCCGCGACTGTACATCCCAGGCAGCCAAGGTCTCGGTCTTGATTTGATTATGAGGGATGTGGAAAATACATCAATCATTGTACATCTAGGGTATTTGCTTCTGAAAGCCAGGGTTCACAAAAATGTGAATTTTCCTCTTATGTTGGTAATGCCGTATTAAGGAAAATCTTAAGTAACTTTGTGATCACAGTTTATTTTCTTATACCTGGCAATGATAAAGTCTACCTAAATGTCAATATTACGTATGGTTTTCCTTAGTACGGTAGAGTACATAACGTCGCTGAATGCTAGGTTAAAAAATTTCCGACGATAGGTGCAGAGTAGGATGGCTCAAAAAATCATATCTTAGCATTTTTATCAAGCATGTCCACCAAATTGTTCTCGCAGGTATTTTTCTATTTTCAAAAAATATATATTTTTAGCACTTGCTCAAGCAACTTTTATGTCTTACGGACATTAACATGTAAAATGTATCCTATTTTTACTTCTTCAATTTTGGTCAGGAAATTATAAGTCAACTAATTAAAATTTTTATATGCTTATTCACCCATCAGTTGCATAAAATTGTAATACACATTGGCAGGCTCGTTGCGAACCTTATATATGCCTTTTTTATTTGAAATTTTTAGGACGATTTTTTAAGACTATTGAAAACAAATTTTCAAATTAATTAACCTTTAATTTACATTAAAAAAGGAAGACGAAAATCATAAATATCAAGTTTAAGTTGAACATCAGCTTAACGTTCTACAGGTAGACAATTTGTAATGGCTGCAATTAACTTAATCTTGGTTTGAGTACCTAAAGACTCAACTATACCGCTTATGGACCTAAGCTTCAAACTTTCACTGAAGATTTTTTCATTTTTCAAGGAATCGCCACCAAATACAAAAAAGCTATATACTAAGAATCCTTATCTGGAATAATCATGTACATTGGACCTTTTTTGGATTGTCGTGAAAAATTCTCTACTGATTTCAATAAACCTTATCATATGACTCACCAACCATCAACAAATAAGTTTAGGCGTGATGTTATGTTCATGCTTTAGAAACTGTGAGATTAAAACAAACAAAAAATCATAAAAACAACCAATTTTTGACGTGCTATCTGACGCAAGGAGTAGAATACCGAAGAGGTAGGGATGGGTGAGGGAGAATCACCAGTTTTTTGCTGACTCATCACGCCTCTTCAGCAATCTCCCTGTTTCTGTCAAAAATCCACCCAACCTCGGCGAGGTAGAGACTTTTTGGAGATATGTATACAAGATCCCGAAAACATTGGAATTGAAAGAAAACACTAATAATATCGTCCGCTTTAAGGAGTGTTGCGACAACCTCATAACGTTTGAGGAGGAATATCCACCAATCACTGCCGAAGTGGTGAAAAAAGCACTTAGGGGCACGAAGAATTTTTCCGCTGCAGGACGAGATGGCATCAATAGCTTCTGGGGGCAGAACTTTACTTCTACGCAGCAACATCTGGCTTGCACCTACCTCATATTCAAAGTCGGTGAGAACCTGCTAATTGTCAGGTGCGTCTGCAAAGATGCAACAGTCCATCAGCGCGCCCTGTCGATGACCTGGATTAACTACCGGAAAGCTTTCGATTCAACCTCTCATAGTCTTATCATCTGTCTGTTGGAAAGCTTGGAGATTCATCCACACATAGTTAGATGCATAGAGAAATTGATGCCCCTTCGGAAAACTAGATTTACTATCTCATCTGGAAATTATCGTGCGACAACGAACAGCGTCACCTTCCAGTGGGGCGTCTTTCAGGGCGACAACATAAGACCTCTGCTCTTTTGCATCACACTTCTGCCACTACCTCTCGTACAACGCTATTCTCTTGGGTACCTCTGCGGCGACACTAATTATCGCGAACAGAAGGGCACTCATGTACATGAGAGATTGGTATGGACTTTGGATTGGACAAGTTTGCCAAGATAAATCTGAAGTAAGGACAGATTACTGGCGTTCCCGGGGACCCTGAACTTGTGGATATAAGTGTTAAAGACATCTTGACACTGGAGAGACCTATACATACCTGAACACGCCTCAAGGCCGCATTCAGGTCGTAACATCAGTGAAAGAGTCTCTCCAAAGTAGATAAAGCGTCTTCTTCAACAGATTTGGACTTCAAAACTGTCGATGTTGAACAAGGTATCTGCGACTAACATGCTTGCCGTTCCGGTTCTACTCTAATTGTTTAGGGTGGTTCAATGGACGAAGAACGAGTTTACGGCACTTGACATTTGCACGTGTAAGATCATGCATATGCAGAAGAGCTGTCATATCAATTCGTCCGTTCCGCGATTTTACATCCCACGCCGTCAAGGCGGGCACGAACTTCTTAATCTCCAATGTCCTCATAACCGAATTGTTCTGGGTAAATCTTACATCATTGCAAATGGAATAGATCCTCTCCTAAAAATGGCCAGTAACACGAGATGATTGTCAAAGGGGTGTTCCTTTACATAGCCTTGGAGCAGGACACCGAGACCATTGGCTTCAATTTTACCATCAGAAGTGAGGAAGGTGCATTACTCGATCTAGATGCTTCACTTCTAAAAGCCGAAGGAAAGAAAGCAGAGGTTGAAAGATTCCGCCGACAGCTACTCGACTAGAATATGCATGGAAACTTTCACAGAAATGCAGAAATACAGTCCTTGTCGAAGGAGCAAACTTTTGCTTTCCTCAGATCATCAGGGCCTAATGCAGGTACAAAGGGTTTCATTTTAGCCGCGACTCTGCCCTGCCGAACGCTCCCAAGGGGACAGAGTCAATTGTCGAAAACGAGAAGTGCCAAATTTTCTGAAACTATGATTTTCAGACAGTAGTCTCACTTCCACACTCGAAGCCTGACATTGTTAACCGAGACTTCGAGAAATTAACTGTCATGAACTGTTTGTCACGTTTCTTTGCGAAATTTGCAAGCAATTTTTCCATAATCGTTCCCATGTGGTGATCGAATTCTCGTCTCCGGCCGACTACACCATCACTGCTAAGGAGAAGGAAAAGGAGCACAGATATCAAGACTTTAAAAGGGAACTGCAGAGACTGTACCCAAAATATTCGGTTAAAGTAATAGTTCTTATGATCGGTGCTCTCGGAAGTGATAATATCCGCATGCCAGCAACAAGCGAGACTGTCACCAAAGGGCTGTCATCTTTATGTAGGTAAGAACCGCATCACCGTCGTTGACGATACCGAATCAGACTCAGTACAGTATAACTTTCATTACCTCCAGGTAGCTATATCGATTCTAACAATCACACAAACTGTCGACATGAGAGGGATCTCAACGCTGAGTGTGACTGATAAACGCTCTTTTACAGAGTCGCTGAATTACATTGTGTTTAAGCTATTTCAGCGTCTTGTTACCTCCATTGATAGCGAACACCGCTATAAAATTTCATATTTTTGGTACGACTCGAATGTCATAGTAAGAGTTGAAGTCAAGATAAAAAATTCGATAAATTCTTGAATATTTTATTCAAGCTACTCACGTGATATATCCTTCTCGAATAGTCAAAAATATCTCTAGTAAACATCATTAGATGTGGATTCGAACAGTATTATCGTATTTCAGAGTCAGATGTGATTTTTAGTAGCGCAAGCGCTAGTATTTTCCATAATTAATTCTAACGGTAGTGCACCTAATTTACTGTTATATATCGGTCTTTAAACAATCTTCGTCATTTCCCGAATTTCTGGTCTAGCGTCCTCACAAAACACGTCAGTTTATTGAAATAATTTATAATCCAAAAACATAAATATTCCTCACGATTGGATTTAAAATGCTTAAAAAGTATTATTTTGTATTCATCATATGTACTTATGTGTTTTACTTTTTAACCAGTTCGTATTGGAGCACGCTTAAAAACTTTCGAATAAGATAATTCGCATATTGTACGTCCAAATCTTGAATGTGTCTGATGTGAAAGCGAAAATAAGAGATTTCGCGCTCAACATTTGTTATAGCGATAATTCGCATTTGTTGTAATACTTATTGAATGCGATTGAATACGAAGCAAAAAATAACAGGTTGCAAAGTATTTAATCCTATTCACAATGCAATACTCTCGAGTACTCTTAATCCGTTCTTTGAACAGTGGAAATTCTGATAAAAGTCTTCTAACCCTTACCTGTACTGCATGTTGCAAATTTTGCAGGTATATGGACGTTCTCCGGTGTGAATTCTTTCGTGTATAAGCCTCAAATCCTTGGACACGAAAGCTTCTCCACAAAATTGACACACATGAGGTCTTTCATTCGAGTGTATCGACTTCTTGTGATAAGCTAGAGAGCTTTTGCTGGATAATTTCTTACCACATTCATCACACTGGAAGTTGCATTTTTCACCGACGTGAACACGCTCGTGATTTTGAAGCAAATTTTGTTTTGAGAATACCTTCGAACATACTTTGCACGACCAAACAATTTTGTCAGCTGATTTTTTTTTTACACTTTCGATGATATCGTAATCACTATGCTGCTTTCGGTGTAATTTTAATTCACTCATCGATTTACACTGGCGCTCGCAGACCTATAAATATTAAACATTTAAAAAAATATTATTAAGAAGGGAATGTTTAAAAATCATTTAGATCAGATCTATACTTACACTACAAGTATAGAGTCCATCGCCTTTATCATGCCTTTTGAGATGCGCTTTCATGTTTCCCCTTCTATTAAATGCAACTCCACAAACTGGACATTCGTGTTTGTTAACTCCGTGGGAAAGTTTATGTTGCCTTAATTGAATTCTCTTAAAGAACGCTTTTCCACATTGATCACAAGCATAAGGTTTTTTGCCAGTATGCTGATGCATATGTTCGCCCAAGTGAAATCTAACCAAATATTAAAATATATAACCAATTATTTGTAAATTACCAGTTTACCCTTTTCCAAATTTCAGATTACCAAAGTGGTATTTACCACATTTTACACAGTTTCCTGTTACCACTCGCAATTTTGTCTTTCGAATAGAAAGATTAATCTTTCAAAGTGTTCAATATCAAAAAAGCTAAGTGATACACTCGTTATTTCAAAATTCTAAGATAGAACCTTTAAAACTTTCTCAACCTAGACTTTTTGAAAATCTGGAGAAGTTCAAGGGTAAATATTTCTAAGCTACAACTTTATACAAAAGAACTGTGCGTTTTTTTGGCGGATTTTCATATATGTTTTGAAGATCAAGAAGAACGTACCTAGATCTAAAGGCGCTTCCGCAAATATCACAGACGTGTCTCTTCTTCTTCGATTCCTCCAGATGAATCCTTTTGTGACCCCTCAAATTATTTGAATGCTTAAAGCTTTTTCCACACAGATCACAAAGGTAGGGTTTGTCCGTTCGGTGCGTAGCCGCATGAATATCCAAACTTGTCCATTTCTCGTAAGATTTCTCGCAAATATTGCATTTAAACAAACTCTGACCCACATGAGTTTCTGTTACATGAGTTTGCATCTCTTTTCGAGTATCGAAAATGGTCTGACAGTATCCACATGTTCGTTCCATTCCAGACGGATCGAATAAGACATCAACGTCATTGAATGATGAATCTAAACAATCCGAACCCTCAACATTTAGAATGTAGGGTTCGTCTCTTTTATCACAAATTAATTTATGGCTATCGAAAGTTTGTTGCGTTTTGAAGCAACTACCACATTGAGGACACTCAAAACAATTGTCGTCACTTGCTTCGGGTTCACGTAGGACTTGGAAAAAAGTAGTCAAGCCTGGGTGAACCTGTAGAAACAAAAGAGTAACAGAACTGTTTAAGATCAGTAGTATATTCTCAGTTTAACGCATCAGGGGGCGCTCAGGGTTAACGATACAGTAATGTAAAAGAGATACACAAAATGTCGAAAAGGCGTTATATGGGGTAGGGAATACAAAGTCGACAGAAAAAAACGTAAAGCTTGTCTGAAAAGTCTCAATTATAATTCAAAGCTAAACTATATTAACGTGCAATTGAAAATCAAAAACCTTCTAAATAATTTGAATAAGTTTACTTCTAAAAAGACTTATAAATGAGACGCTATTTGAAGAAAAGCATTTAATACAGTAGCACCCGCCGGATCGGAAAATGTATCGAAATCCGCAGAGGGAAGTAGTCCGCACTCGTAAAATTCTTCGCTAGCCGTGTTATATAGGCGCACGCGCGCAGTATCTCAGCAGACGCCACGCGATGGGCTTCATCACTGTTTCAGTTGAGTTCCGTGACTGACGCGATGGCTGAAAGTAGCCTGTAGAGCTTCTCTCCAATCGTAGTGCGTTTTTTAAATTTCATGAGAGTGCGTTTTGTCCTGCAGTGAAAGGGTCACACACCCTAATTATCGTAATAGGCCGTCAACGCAAGCCCTTTTAGTTAGATTTCCAGGGTTAACCTAACCGTCTCGCCGGCTGGCGGAGGTGTCGCGCGTAAGCGCGGGAAACGTGGAACAGGCGACGAAATTGTGGTAACATGGCTACGCACAATAACGAGTTCCAGGACTCAGGGGGGACTACTTCCCTTTCATCCTCATTTAATATTGATCTTTTATCATCAGTTTACCCTCAAACAGCAGATGCCCTAATGTTTCCTAAACAACATGAAACAAACACAGAAAAACACGTAGACACTGACACTGACACCAACACTAGAAAAGACAAAAACACTAAACTCAGGGGGATTCAAAAACACCAACCCGTGGCGAAACGCAATAAGTAGTTGAAATCCAAACTAAAACTGGCAGACATCCACTCGAAGACAGACCCTCCCGATGATACTCCTTTTTCAGACACGGACAGCGGACAGATGGAAGGCGTGACAGAATTTGACATTCCCAATGCTGACAACGTGGAGTCCTCGCAACTCTCTGTTCTCAGCAAAGAGCCCATGACTCAACCCTTGAATACAGTAAACACGTTGCCTGAAAATCAATTCTAACCTCACTTATTCTTTTAGGAAAAAAGGACCAAACACCACTTACCGTTTCCCTGAGTCCCAGCTGGGACAATGTAAAGTGATCATTCAAAGGGATCCAGAATCCGATAAAGCAAAGGAACCCCTGAACAAAGTGTATTTTGGCCGATACGTGCTTTCTAAAGGATCCCCACATAAAAAGGCAGTTGTTGACATCAAGCGTAATGGCTTTGGAAAGCTGTACGTTATACTGAAATCCAGCTCTGATGCCAACAGATTGCTCGACGACACCCAACTTAAAAGCAAAGGCTTAGTAGCCTTTAATCCAGCCAGCTGTTGCTCCTGCCAGGGTGTCATCAGAGACATTCCCCTTGACATACCTGGCTCTGAAATCTTAGAAAGTTTTCAGGTACCACTCTCCTAGACAAGGTAGCTCTGTACAGGGCATCGATGCCTGTATTTGTATACACTCCCCAAGTCAGAATGTGCCTGAAATGCCTGAGATACGGCCGCATCGCCAGTCAGTGCAAATCGGAATCCCAATGCTTGCACTGTGGTGGTAGCCATGCTCATTCCAGCAACTCTCCTTGTCCAGATGCTAAAAACGAATCGAAGGCCAAATGTGTTCACTGCAATGGACCACATCGTGCCAACTCGAGGGACTGCCCTGAGCTAAAATTCCAGAGGGATTTCCGTTCCTACGCCACCCATCATGGCGTAACGTTCACGGAAGCCAAGGCCGCGCTAAGACCTCGTCGAGCGGCTCCTCCATCAATATGCCTTCAAACCAAACCTCTCTCTTTCCCCGTCTCTCTACTG
>CAKNWT010129907.1:2628-14515 GCA_932066315.1 Andricus coriarius
AACTATAAAAAATGTTGCATAACTGAAATTGCTGCTTGCTCTCTGATTTATTATAATAGGAAAAGTTTTTGTTGAGATCTCCAATTGCAATTAAAGCAATTATGATTCAATATATTTAATGCTTAAGATTTAATACAATGCAATTTACATAATAATTTCAATAGCGTATAGGGGAGACCACCCTACAATTGATAATGATTCTACAATAGATAATCATCAACTAAAAATACTGATGAATGTTGAACAATACATTTAATGTAATTAATAGTTAAGACACGATATCTGTTAATATCTTAAACTTATAATAAATTATTTTACTTATATTTGTGCTTATAATTAAGGATTATTATCTACTGTAGGAATATTATCGACTGTAGGGTGGTCTCCCCGATATAACTTTTGCTTCGTTTACTTTCAACCCTTATAACAAGTTCAATAAAACGTAATAATTGAATTCGTATTCGTAATTCGTACTTTCTTCAGCTTCTTCATTTACCTACTATCTGCCATGTGCCTCGAGTCGTTGAGTGAAAAAGTTAACTGGTTACCGTTGTCACCTGTAACTCGAGACTTGCACGCGGCGAGGTCCTCTTCTTTTATGGTTAACATCTGGTGAAAATCTTTTTAAAAATTTGAGAAAGAAACCCAAGCAAAGTAATAAATATTCAATTTGGACCAAGGGGCCAATGAGAAGAGAAATTAAGAAACATATAGGCTTTTGTTGGACATGCTAACACTGCAATAATCCGAATTCAAATTTCAGGGGCATTTTACACGTCCCGGTAACGTGCCTGGAACCTTCCAGGAACGTTCCTGATAAATTTGTAGTCCTATGAAATCTGACGAAGCTTCAAAATATTTTATGGAAGACTTCCGTGTTATAGGCATCACCTATTTTACGAGTGGTAAGTTCCTTTTTACCGACCGGTGGAAGAAGTCTGTAATAGGTGTACACTTTATTTCCCTAAAAACAGGATTAGAAAGTAATCAGCAATCACGGAGCGTATAGGAAGTGCTGCCATCTCTATGCGTACTACCCAAGTCGCAAGTAGCGTTTCTTAACTTTAATATCATGTGTCAAAATGCAAAACGCGCTCCGCGCTCCTAATCCGAAAACGTGGAAACGTTATGAACGTCAAAATTAAATTTTACGTCTATTAGAAACGTTTTTATGTTCAATCGTTACCGCTCGAGCTGTGAGAAACAGCAATTTTTTTTCTTGTTAGTTCATAACAGACATTTGTTGCATAAGGTGTTATATGTACCACGGGTAGTACGTCTTTATAGCCTCGCGTGTTTACAGGACTTGTCTCTGGCTCGCGCTTCACGTTTGGCTATAAAGCCATGCGTACTAAACTTACAAAGGAAGGTCTCCAGGTGTTCAGCGCCCGGTGGGTTATAACCGGTCGAAAAAGATTCCTTGAGGCACCCACAACAAAGTTCAACGCATCCTAGCCCCTACCTTTTCGATATTTTTGCCCCCCAAATCTTCAAAGTTTTGAATTTTAACCATATTTATGGGGGGTTTCACATGCAGTTAAAGCAAATTTTTTTAACGTTCGTTTCTCCTGGTTGCCAAATCTTATCTAGTATTGCACTAATAGGTTATTATTTATGTTTTTGAGGATTCTCTACACGATTCTGACATTACTTTTTTGTTATAACATCATCTTCATGAAGAATTTAACGTCTTAATTGATCATATTGTAAATTCTACGATAACACAGGCTTACAAATAATGCGGTCATGTCAGTTTTTGGATAGCGGAGGGTCATTTCCAAAGTAATTTTTTACGTAGAATCCGAATCCGGGGTCAAAATTGGTCCGCCACGGCACGTTTTTGAGATGTTTTCGGTTATGCACCCAAAAAATGACGTTTCTGGCTACCTTTGAGGGTATATACAGAATGCACAACATTTTCTTGGCCATTCTCTTTAGTTATATTATTTATGGTAAGTACTACTCTTACTATTTAATTTGAGAGTTGCAAAGTGCAATTACGATAAAGTTACGCTAATTTAAAGTCACCAGATATTCTCAATAAGATTATCATGAAAATAAACTGTACTTTTTTTATGTATCATTAAGTTGGTTATATCAAAACTGCAACGTTATAATTTCCTATATTCGATAATAAAATATTATACAGATGATTTTCTTTTGCGTAAAATTAAAATAAATGTTTAACTCTAAAAAAAAATTATTTTTTAAAGAATTCCACAGTGAGACGGGGTAAAATTCAATACTGTTTAATCTAAATAGTTACAAAGATTTGATTTGGTATCAATAAGATAATTAATATAAACTATTATATAAATATAAACTAGTATATAATATTCATATATTAATATAAACTATTATATAGTATAAACTAAAAACATTTTCCATCATTGTGTATGATTATTGCAAATTTTTATTCGCAATTTGGAATCCACCATATTAAGAATATCTCGTTACTTCAAATTAGCGTAACTTTATCGTTATGCTCTCTGCAACTCTTAAATTGAAAAGTAAGGGTAGTAATTACAATAAATAATGTAACTAAAGAGATAGATCAAGAATTTGTTTTGCATTCTGTATATAATATAACCTGAAAATTAGCCAGAAACGCCATTTTTTGGGTGCATAACCGCAAATATCACAAAATCCTGACGTGACAAGACAATTTTGACCCCGGATTCGGATTCTACGCACAAAATTACTTCGGGAATGACCCTCCGCTATCCAACAACTGACATGACAATTAGCAGGTTCTCTCGACATCCTGCTACACCTTTTTTGGAGCCCCGTTGTTCGTACATCTCACGCCACACAGGCTCAATTCGCCGAACAATCTTGTTGTTTAGGACAGCTGTAAGGATCTTATACAGTGTGTTCAAACAAGTTATTGGCCTGTAATTCTCTGGGTTGGACAAGTTGCCTTTTTTCGGTAGGATTATAGTGCGTCCTAACACTAGCCACTGAGGAATGGGCGTCTCTGACTTTAAAAATGAGGTGAATATGCGGGCCAAATGTTGGTGTGTAGAAATAAACTTCTTCCACCAGAAGTTCTTGATACAATGTGGTCCAGCACCGGAAAAGTTCTTCGTTCCTCTAAGTGCTTTTTTCACCTCTTCGGCAGGGATTGATGGTTATTCATCCTCAGATTTTATGAGGTTGTCGCAAAATTCATTGAAGTGGATGATATTGTCAGTATTTTCTTTCAACTCTAGTGTTTTCGGGATCTTGTATACCTCTCTCCAAAAAGTCTCTACCTCGTTGGGCTTGGGTGGATTTTTGATAGAAACAGGGTGATCATTGAACAGGCGAGATAAGTCAGCGAGAAACTGTTGATTCTCCCTGATCCATTTTTCCCTCTTCTGTATTCTTCTACTTGCGTCAGGTAACAGCCGTATTTTGTCAACAATATGCTGCTTAATTTTCAGCAGCTTTGACTTGTTTAGTGTGTGATTCAAGATCCTTAGTTCTTGGGCGAACTTTCGAACCCTTGCATGTTAATGTTCCTTTTTGTCCTGAAATCGTGATCATCTCTGAGAATGTGCCTGTTTTCCGCGGTTGGTCTTAATGTCGTTTCCTCATCTTCGGCTGCTTTTGAATCAATGCGGCTTGAAACACGTGTGTCAATGCTTGGACATATTTGTGCTCCGCAACTTCCCGCGTAAGATTTTCCAACCTAAGATTGTCCTGGGTCAGTTGTCTTTCATGTAGGATTAGCCTCTCCTTATTAGTTCTCGAAAGCTCATGAATTCCTTCTAACTGAGCCATAACTATGTGAGTCTGTTTATCCACCAGGCGAGACAAATTGTTTTGAGCCTGGTTCATTTCGGCGATTTCCGCTTCGAGAGCTTCCCCGTCCCTGTAGGTCATTAGGCCTACTATGGGTCTCATGAGGCCCCCTAGGATTCCCAGTAGTGGTTGTGCTCGTCGGCTTCGCATCCCCATCGGTGGGTTAAAAAGCGTTGCCCTATTTGTTTGCGCCCTCATCTCTGCGGCATGCCTAGATACTTCCTTCTTTAGGTCTTCGGCTATCATGAACTTGCATCGAGGCCGTAGTCGGTGATCGCCTGTAGACAAAATATTTCAAATCCAGGTAGACACAGATCGGATAAATGTTGGAATCGCTGTTTGTAAGAATCTAGGGGTCCCTAGATCTTCTGCAAGTCCAGGAACACAGTGACCTCCATGTTCCAGAGACTCGTCTTATTGGTCCCAGATGCTCGTAGTATACTCCTGTACTGGACCTTAAAGGAGTGCTCCTATAAGTAGTGGGGTTGGAACCCTCCAAGGCATAATGGAAACCATGAGGATTATTGACCATATGTTCATCATATTTTACCTAAAAGAAACACGAATTAGATTTTCTCTTCGGCAAAGGAAGAAAGTCCAAGACAGGATAGGGCCCCAATTACTAGAGAAATTGTAAGATGTGGCCAAACGCCTTAATGATTTTTGCCTTTGATAGTTGGTCAGAGGAGACAATAAGAAAACTTCTTTTTTTTTTTAAAGGGCATATTCTGTCTTTAGATTCTTCCTTAGGGTTCGTTCGAGTTTAACAGCGAACGATCCTAACTTTATCTTTGTGTTTTGCGAATCGGTTGCTTGTTTCGATTTCGAGAATCACGTTGTTATTTTCGGTGAATCCGACTATCTTGTAAGGACCAGTGGCCCTACTATCGAATTTACCGTTCCTCACTTCCTTGATAACGTAGGCTTGGTCCCCTATCTTTCCGTTCTTGCGGTCATATTGCTGGCTAGAAGTCCTTTTTGCTTTAATTAAATTTGCGGCTTCACGTTTTTGGATTTCTGTTATTCTCACTTTCAGGTCACGCAGATATGTGACTTCTTTCGAGGACCCCGTTGGTTTGAGGTCAGTAATCGGATGTAGTAAGTTGTTTTACCTAGAACAACCTCTCAAAATGTTTCATGAGCTTGCTCACAAAGCTTCCTCCCCTATCGGTTAGGATACTTCGAGGGACTCCATACTGAGAAAACAGGGAAGTGGCCACTGCATTGTCGGGATGTGATGGTTCCCGTTCGGTAAAGTGGGCAATTTTCCCACTGTGTCAAGGGATACTTTTTCGAAGGGCTCGGCTGGGGTGTCGGTTATGAGCATAGGTTCCCGAGTCCTAGCTCGTACCAGCTTCTGTTCTGTTCTAGGCTATTATTTTGGGCCTTTATTCGAGTGGAGGCACTTCTACCTTCCCGTGACAGAGAGTAATAGCGGTACCGCTATTCTGAATAACGGCAGTCAGTAATCCCGCCGTTCTGGGGCAACGACCCTAGGTAGCGATGAGGAGTTTCGCAATAGAATTCGTTGGTTGACAATCCTCTGAAATAAAGTGAGCGTAATTATCCCGCCTGTACGTCAGAGGTTCATTTCAATGGTGTAGAATGTGCGGCCCGCTTTCGTTTAAGTCAGCCAATTTTGACCTTACTTCATTGAGCTTTTGGAAGGGTGTCTCGGTATTTGGGGAATCATCGATGTACGGTATATTCACATTTATTAGGGAAGATGAAAATAGGGAGGGATCATCTCTATGGGTTCGAATGTCTTTCCTGTCTGCAATTTTCGTGGGTTCAACCCCGGTCGTCTATTGAACGAAGTTCCTTCTTCCCTAAGGGTTGTGTCCATATGGGCATTGGTAAGAGGTGTGCTTCTTCTCACCACACTGGAATATTTTTTGGGGGAAGAAGGTAGCTGTTCGATTTGTCTAGCGGGGCTAAGAGTTTCCTTAGCAGAGGTTTTCGTGGCTATAGGTGGAGTAGGTTGTGTTGATTCGGGTTCTGAGCTCTCACTAGCTCTTTGGGAAACCTGTTTCTCATAGTTTTCCAAAAAGCTTTTCACCCTTTCCGCGAAACTGTCGTCATCGTATTCTCGGCAGGGGTCGAGCAGCTCTAATTCTTTGAGTAATTCTACATCCTGTTCTCCTTCAAAAACGTATGTGCACGGCTGTTGGTTGCTTGCCTCCATTCCTTCATGTTCCCAGCTTAGAGAGGTTTGAGCGTCGAATTGTGCAAAGGATTTCTGAAGGTCCTCCTTAAAGCTTGCCTTGGAGGATCGCAGTAGACGGCCCGGTGTATCGTCAACGTCCAAATCGTTCTCGCTACTTAAAGCGGTCAAGGGCACTCGAATCGTGATTGATTCCGGAGAAAGGGTGGACTCAATTACTTCGGTGGTTACTGGACTCTCGACGCTTTCTTTGGCCAATTTATCAGCCATTTCGTCACCGAGGATTCCTTAGTGTCCAGGAATGTGTTCCCAAATCACTTATAAGGGTTCCAGAGCGATATTCATTTTCTCGAATTCGGAGCGGTTGTTAACTGGCTTATTTTCATCAGTTTTCCAGTCATTTGCTTCCCATTTAGGAATCCATGCGGTTGCGCTACTGACTAGAAAGTTCGAGTCAGTTGTTATTCGGAGTTTCTTGATGCCGGCTTCGTGGGCCTTTTGGGCTGCCACGGTCGCTGCTTCGATCTCGGCTGCATTATTGGTTTGGCGACCTTCACTGCGTTGTGAACAGTTCGAGGGATTGTGCGGGCCAAACCAGACCCCTATACCAGCCTTCGGTTCTTCGCCTCCATGATAGCTGCATGCGTCGTCTGTGTATACATCAACAAACGTATCTTGCAAGGGAGGGAGCCATGGACTCGGGTTCTTAATTCCAGGGGGAGCACTCTTTGGGGCCGATTCATCCCTTTTAACGGCGACTGAAGGTTCCAAGTCGGGTAACACGCTATGAGATTGTCGAAATACATGCGCGTCCCAAGAATCAGAGTCTTCATCATCCGAAGATGGCTCGGTCGTGGATTCACTTCTAGCGACCGGTGATTTACTTGCTTCTCTTCTTCTCAACAGTCTTTACCTATGGAGCTTTCTTCTAGTTTGAGTGGTGGAGCTCCTTCTGACGGCACATTGGCCCCATCGGATTCACTTTCTGGAACCGGTGTTTTCTTCGGCTTTCCTCGCTTTCTAGGGAGGGGGCCGGAATGTCGATTGACGGTAGAGGGGCGGTTTCCCCTCTCTTCGCAGGCTTGAATGCTGCTGTCACATGTATCGCTGGATTCGCTTTCCCTGGTTCCGCAGACTTCCAAGGCGCAAGGGGCGTCGGTGGATGTTCCTGGGACATCCTTCTTTTCTTCGGGGCCGCTTCTTGATGCTCCCGCTCGGTTCAGAAGAGTACCCTTTGGGGCTTTGTTTGTAAGTGGATCTCTTCCGTAGGGAGTTTAATCAAATGAGTGGATGTGTGAGGTCTTTGGGTTCCACTCAGGTTCTCCGGGTCCCTGTTTTCTTCTGAATTTTCAGAAGGATTTTCATGATGATTCCCCGATAATGCTTCTACTCTTCTGTTCCGCTTTCCCTGCTTGTAATCGATTTTGTATTGGTAGTTTTGAAATTTATGTCGCCAATGAAGCAGCCTGGCCCCTGGATTATTGTTATAGGTCATCCAGTGGACTGGCTCGTGGTCACACGTGAGTGCGAATTCTCGACCGTACAAATAGGGTCGCAAGTGTTCCAGGGATAGGGCGATGGCCAGGCATTCCTGCTCTTTCTTGGGGTACCTTTCCAGACAGCTATTCATGGCCTTGGAAAAATAGGCAACGGGGATGTCTAGCTCTTCCTCTTCTTGGGTCAATATGGCACCGACGGCGTGGCTCGAGGCGTCAGTGGTCAGCTTGAAGGTTTTCCTAAAATTAGGATACCGCAAAATCGGCTCGCTACAGAGAGAGTCAAAAAGTTTATGAAAGCTTTCATCCTGTTCCGTGCCCCACTTCCATTTTACATTCTTCTCAAGGAGGTCGGTCAGAGGTTTCGCGATTTTCGCGTACTCTTGTATAATCCGTCGATAATAACCCGATATCCTAAGGAATTGTCGGGTGTTACGCACGGTTATTGGGCGAGGAAAGTTTTCTATTGCTTGTATTTTGGCCAGATTTGGCTTCAGCCCCTCATGGCTAATAATATGGCAAAATTATGCTATTTCCTTTTGTAGAAACTCGCACTGGTCAGGCTGAAGTTTCAGGTTGGCTGCACGGAGTCGATACAGCAACCTTTAGATCTTCAAATCATGTTCTTCTAGGTCCTTTGAGTGAACCACAATGGCATCCAGGTAAACGAAGACTTCGGTCCCGTGCATCCCTTTCAGCACCGTGTCCATCAGCCGTTGGAACGTAGCAGTGGCGTTTTTGATCCCCGTGGGCATGCGCAGATATTCAAAGTGTCCTAGAGGCGTAGAAAATGCCGTTTTGACCCTGTCATCGGGGTGGGTTTCGACTTGGTGAAAACCACTGGTTAGATCGAGCACAGAAAAGTACTGGGCCTTCCCTAAATGATCGAGGATGTCCGTAATATTTAGCAGGGGGTATGCGTCCCCTATGACCTTCTTGATAAGAGCTTGGAAGTCGATTACTACCCTCCATTTTCTTTCGCCGGATTCGTCAAGTTTCTTAGGGACAATCCAGAGGGGAGAGTTGGAAGGGGACTTGGAATGCCCCGTAATTCCGCTATCATATTGTTTTTTTATTTCAACGGCCACTTGGTGAGCAGCCTCGTTGGGATATCGATATTGCTTTCTGGCTATGACCTCGTCGTTTCTTTCATCCGATGTTAATTCTGAAATGCGTAAGCTGTCCTCAATTTTCTTGATATGGTCAGTGTAAGAGCTACCCATTTTCTTTCGTAGTTCCCTAACCAAATATTTAGAGTCGGAATTGGTGGATCCTTCGTCGTGCGGTTCGATGAAATCGTAGGGCAGGACTTCCTGGCCAGGTAGCTCTATGTCCACGTCCTCCTCCCGGGTGTTGATGGCAAGTACATGGCTGACTCCTTCGTGGGTGGAGACGGCCGCCTCGCCTAGGTACACTCCCTCAGAGGGGTGTATCCTGAGTAGATATCCCTATTTTATTTCTGGATTGAGGACGTTTATGGCGACTGGTTGCCTCGTCCTAGCCTTGATTTTTAGAATCCTAGCGAAGGGTTTAGTTTCGGTTTTGAGCGAGACCCGGGCTGATCGAGACTCCTTGTCAATAAATGGGATCGGGTTGATTGGATCCGAAATGGTGACCAATGAATTTTCCCTAAAAGATATTTGGGCTTGTTCTTGACGCAAGTAAGGCCCATCGGGGGATGTTGGGAAGTTATTCTTCACGATGTGGAATTCGACTGAGGTACCGAATAGGGTGATCCTGGTTGTTCCAATCGTCACGACAGGGTCTGGTTGTATCCCTGTCAGGAAGACGGCCTTGTCCGGCTCGTATTTTAATTCGAGGAGCAGAGTTTTAATATTTATCAAATTCACATCGGATCCCGGATCTACCAGAAAGCTGCATGTTGAGCGTCTCAACTCTGATATTGTCAGAAAGACAACCAGGGAGCTTTCTATTTCGGTTCCTGCTCGTAGGACCCGATGGTATGTTCCGGGAAGCAGACATATTTTTGGGGGCGCTGGGGAGTGGACTGACTACCTGCCGCGTCCGAGCGAGGAGTCTGTTGCAAGTTTGAATTTCCCGACGGTCCTGGCGAGGTTGACCTTGGAGGCGTCGTACTATCCGTTGATTTTCCATACCTCTGCCATGGAGAGTTGGCTCGGGTTCTATTGTCTGGCGGATACTTATGTGGAAATGAGGATGCGGAAAAATGCGGAGGGTAATGATAAGATATTTTCGAAATACCATTAGTATTTTTTTGTAAGGGCAAAACGTTTTTTCGGGTGGGCAATTAATTCGTTCACCTTGTTGAAGCGCTTATCCCTTATGCTGTCGCGGGCGATTCCCTTGAGTTTTCTGAAGACGATCTTAATGAACCTAGGTTAATTTGCCTCGGTGATGTAAACTGCGCCATTCGCGATGTGTTGAAGAAACTCCTTAAGCATAGGAGTCTTCCCGACGAACTGCGGAATGTGATAGGTGCTCTGTTGCAATGTCATGCATTCCAGCATGGAGGTCATGGCTGCAGCTGTATCAACATTTGCAGTCGGAATAGAACATTATTTTCAGTTCAGACTTTACGGTACCATTTCTCCTTAAGAAAGTGAGCTACAGTTGGGTAACATGTTTCTATTCTGTTTTATTACGGAATATTGATAAGGTAAAACAAATAAGAGAAAGGAGTGAAAAAGACAGAAGTCCGCTACATTCTCTGTGGTTGTAGAGCACCCTCAGTTCGCAAATTCCCAAGGATTTATTGGCCCTTGGTTATTGGACGAACTTGTCTAGATATAATAATTCGGGCTTGCGTCTGGTTCAATAATAATCTTTCGAAGAAGGACGAAAACTCGTCGTGACTATTAAGCCTTTGGGTTTCAATTTCCTGGAGCCCGAGTGTTTTTTTTTTAACCTTAGGGGCTACAAAAACGATTGATTCGGCTTCGGGTTCTCGAACTTCAGCTTTGATCGCGACAGAGTCTTTCGTTCGCAATTTTAAGCCTGCGCGGTGCTTTGGCTTATTTTTAGCTGTCTTAGCCAATTAAGGCGTGAGTACAAGGTTCAAGCCTTATTCTTGTGTGTAAACTTAAAAAACGCCATTCCCAATTAAGGAAACAATCCAAAAGAACCTTTGAAACAAGTTCCAGCATTGTCGCAAAAAGCGGAAAAACTGCCAAGTTAAAAATACCTGAGCAAATTAATGCTGGGTCCCCGGAAAGTTAATGCCCATGGGTTTTTGATTTAACTTGGAAGTACTTTATTTTTCAAAAGTTCAATCGATTATTAACATTGTGGAATTGGAAATGATGAGTCACATGAGATATAAAAATTATAGCTGATTTTATTTATAGATGTAGGTTATGATTATAGTGTTGATTTAAAGTGCGAAGTTGAAGTTAAAGAGAGTTTATGGCTGCCTAGTAACAAAAGTTACTAGTAGCATAAGCCGAGTGGGGGCAACATCAAGGGTAGGCCCCACCGCTGCCTCCATCAGTTTATCACGTACGAACTAAATGGAATTTATTTGCGAATCCATCAGGAAAAACACCCGCAAAAAAAAGCTGCCTAGTATCGGTACGTTGGGGGAGGCTTCCCCAAAACTGAAGGAAGGGCGAGAGACTCGACTTTCCTATATTTATTTTTATGTGGATTGGTACTCCTCCTCTCTGACTGAGAGTTGTTGTCCCGGATGTCCAAAATGTGATACAAGATATAAATGGTAACGATGATGCTTACCAGTTTCTTTGTGCTTAAACTACCGCTTGTCGGATACAGAAAGGGAAACTAAGTCCAGAAGTGATTTCTAAATGTTTTTCTTCCCTTAATAATGCGGTCGAAATCCTTCTATTTCCGTAGGTTTATCAACCCACTCTAGTCTTTTATTAGGGTATTCGCGACACACAAACACGCGCGAACACCTATCACTTTCCGTGAATCCGCTAAACTCAAATTTTGTTTTTTGTAGGTCGAATAGGACGCGAAAAGAAAACTGACCGCTCCCGTTACGGTCCTAGCTCCCGTTGGATAGAGATTTTTTTAATTTTTCGTCCGGACCGAGAACCCAATTTTAACGATTAAAAACCCATTGATTCCCGCGGCTCACTCCCGTTACGTGGTTGAAATTTGGAATAGGGTTGTTTCCAAAGTCAGACATCACTTTTCCAATGAATGGATCTTATAGCTTTTAAAACTCTAGTTTTAAAAACGCCCATAAAATATTTTTTACGTATTGTTTACTATTTTTAATTCAATGTTGAAATAGGAATTTTCTATCACGATGTCGATTGGAGGGCCTCTCTGACGTCAAAGGGGTCGGATTTTCCACCAATCACAGCTTATGTGTCAGAGATTCTCAAATATCTTTTTCTGAGTGAGAGAGAAGGGAGAGAGAGAAGGAGAGAGAGAGAAGAGAGCGAGAGAGAGGGAAGGGGGGAGAGAGAAGGAAGGGGGAGAGAGAAGGAGAGAG
>CAKNWT010129947.1:1554-15941 GCA_932066315.1 Andricus coriarius
TCGCTGTTATCTAAGGGTCTATTATAAAATCGCGCAAATGCGGTTGATTTCTGAGACCAACCCGCTGTCTGTCGAATTGTATCAATGCTATTTCCCGCTCGACTCGCAGCTGATGTCGAGCCATGTCTAGTGCTATGTGCCTTGAATACAGATGTATCCACTCCGCTTTTAGTCAGTACATTTTTGATCCATCTTGCCAACGTTTGAGTTGTGAACACCCCATGTCGTTTACAAAATGATATAAATAATGACTTATCATCTCTCATCGGATCTCTTAGCTCAGCCGTCCGTTTCACATATGCCTGAAGGGCCGATGCTACGCAAATCTCTGACCGGTTGCGAAAAAACGGAAGTATTAAGCAGGGTTGCGACTTATTTAATTTAGCGGTCTTAATGCGTTAAGAAATTTTAATTTTAATTTTTGCTGATAAAACCACGATATTGTCCAAGGTAATCTTAGATATAGTCTGCATTCTTTGACCTGTTGACAGCGCGATTAAAGTAACTAACTTATGTGTTAGCTGTTCCAGAGAAATTTTTTCGTTAGGATACAAAGTCTTTAAGAAGTCCAACAATGATGATGGATCCCAAGTAGAGTTATATTTAGCGCTCTGAGGCTTTAGCAGGGAAATTCCTTTAAACATTCTTTTTATCGTCGCATCATTTCCTAAATCGCGTGATAGTACTAGAGACAAAGCCGATCGGTATGAACTGATAGTGACATAGGCTCCTACTCTCTTAAAAATATCTGTTAAGAAAATTATTACGTACTCAATATCGGCATCAAGTACAGAAATATTCTTGTCAAAACAGTAGTTCCACCACAATCTAAGAGGCTTCTCGTATTGTTTTAAAGTTGACTTCGCTAAGGAGGCTAACATGATTGGAATCGCTTCCTCTGATACACCCCTTCGTTTGAACGCTTCCCCGATAATCTGCCTGGTACCAGGGTAAGAGTTCTCCATAACGGGTGTTCCTCCCTGAACGGAGAGGATACCATGATTGTGCTGGCCACAGGGGTACGACTAGAACTCCGGCTGCCTTATCTGTTACAATTTTCTTTAAACATTGCAGAATTAAGACGAAGGTGGGAAACGCCTAAAAATAATACTCAGCCCAGGAAATTGTTAGTGCATCAATTGCGCAAGACTTCGGATCAGCGTGCCAAGATATGAATTTCTTACATTTCACGTTGATGTTTGACGCGAAGAGATCAATATGCTCTGCACACCATTCCCAAATGAGCCTGGCAATCTAATTTAATTGTGGGTATTGTATACCACCCATACGATTTACGTAGGAAATCGCTGTAGTATTATCTATGCGCATCAATATTTCACAAGACCTATGATTTAGTGCGAAGCAACGTAATGCATAGAAAGCAGCTTTTAATTCCAAATACTTTATATGGTGTGAGCTGGCTGATTGTTAGAGTAAGAAGCAGCATTAAATCCTGATGTACCCGACAGACCTTTAGACAGGAAATCCCGTTTTGGCTTCTTTGCAGGGATATTGGGTGGAGGTGGCTTTAAGATATCCTTGGATTGTTTCGCCATAGCCTGAGCCACTTTCAAGCGTTCAGAAAAATTCTCACCACATGGAAAATTATCCACTGGTAAATCTTCAGACATATTCTTGACGATTCTGTTAAGGTTAGGAGTGATAAACGCTCATCTAGTTGCGGAAATGCTGTGGAAAATGTCTGCTAATAATCGACCTGCATCGCTCAGACTAGCAACAAAAGAGGTATTTTCATTATTTCCCGACTTTCAACAAGCTGTCAGCGCAGAACCAATTGCACACAAGCCAACACCAAGCTGCTGCTGCGACAGTGCCTGAAATTTATATTTCTTGATTGCAGCGTCGGTCATCGTTCGCTTTATTTCAGGGTTGATAGCCGGAGGCTTAACAATAGTGAAATTTTTAGGTTGGGGGTATTTCTGCAATATTTCCTTCTTTACCTCGGCTGCTAATCCACTTTTAATTATCTCCGTCCATCTGTTAGCCAACGCCTGATGGATATTTTCCGCCTGTAAATTATCCTTGTTTGGATCCTCTCCGAGAATTTTTAACAATGACTCATCAAGCTGTGGGTCTTCTCCTGTTTCATTGCCCTTCTCCAAAGGGTTAGGATCAGACACTTTTTGAACTTTCGATGAAAACACAACCTCACTTCCGACATCCGGTGGTTGTGGCTGTAACCTAAGGCCTTTATTGCGCTCACCTCTCGTGACGAGCGGCAAAGAGTGAGAACGATGTTCGAAAAACCTGTTGGGCGGTCGTCATAAGGACCTACTGGGTGTCGGGGAATATCGTGAAACACTATGTTCACGGCAGACGCTGCGACTTGAAGAACGGTTCCTTGAGAGTGATGGCCGACTCGACCTAAGTAATCAAAGAACAATAATTTGATTATAAGAATATTCGTCGTGCCTCGCAGGCAGCGATCAAATCAGTTAGATCGAAGAAAGAAAACACTCTGAGAATAAATAAATAAATAAATAGATGGATGAATGCCTACCGTCCATAATGCGACGTATCTCTCGGATAGCGTTCACGATTATCTAGCCGATAATGGTAAGATTCGATGCTTGGTGAACGACGGGAACCATGACGTGATCGAGAACGCATGACAGCACGCCTGCGTTTTTCATTTTCTCTCTAATCGTTCAATTTTCCTCCGGATTTCATAACTGGATGATCTGCTCCGCCTCTTCCTTTTACGGTGAAGACTTCTTTCAGATGAATATTCCATTCCTTTTTCCATGTTTTTTACAGTTCATTCAACGTGGCGACGTGGATGAAACCGCACAGAAAAACACAATGAAGTTTCCCCTAGCAACGTGTAAAGGGCGCTAGTCGACCACGCGGGCAACTTCAATTTGCTTTACTTGAAATATTGTGGATAAACCGTGTAGTATTGGCACTACTACATTATGATCTAGAGGACGAGACGACGAAAAATAATTCTGAACTATTTGACCATGAAATGGCTGATACACTTTAAGAAGAACATATTTTCAATATGTTACACCAATAATATATGCAGAATGTCACTATTAAAATCATTTTTATTGACTTTGGATTACAAGAAAATATCTAAAAGTGTCTAAATAAGGTAAAAATGTTTTCGAGTGTACCTACTTTTGTACGAATTATTTTTTGCTATGTTGGCACAAATGTTCTTGCTTGGAGCTATTTTTTCTGATAATTTAGAAACCGAAAATCAATTTTATGGTCAAATAAAAAGCAATATATCACTTTAAAATATTTTCTTGTAATTCAAAATCAATAAAAATTATTTTAATGTAAGAATTCCTCATATATTATTGTTCCAACATATTGAAAATACATTCTCATTTACGTATATCATAGATTATATGGTCAAATAGTCCAGAAATTTACCGCAAGTCTAAGAAAATAGCGAAAAAGTCGACTTTTTTCGATTTTTTTAAACTTCAAAGTCAATTAGGGAGGGTAAAAAATATTTTAATGGAATTATCGCTATACAGTTATACAACGACTTTCTTTGAACTATTTATACTGATAATTTAAATCTTAAACAAAAATTTTTTCTGTTCAAATTTGAAGAAGTGCTTCGTTTTTGTGATTTTTAGCTATATCTACGATGCGGAGACAGAAGGAATCTTTTTTTATGAAACTTTAGGGGAGTGTTTTTAACTCCTAAAACAAAGTTTTCATTGCTATTAGAACTTCGCGCAAACAACTTTTTTTTCGATACGCCCTAATGTACACTTTATTTTTCGTACGTGATGTCAGAAACACCATATTTCTGTAAGTTTTCCTCCAACATTTTTGTACATAATTTTCATACACAACTCGAACCGAAACAACTCGGCAAACCACTAAGCACGAACTGACGCATGCTGACTGCTGATGCAATTATCAGCTGCCCGGTAAGAAGAGAAGGATTCAAAAAAATTCAAAATCTGAATTCCCATTAATACGTGAATTTTCCTCCATCGAAAGTTCCACCAAAGAATAGAAAAAAAGACCAAACCTATTCCTTTTAATCGACTTAGAAAAATGTAATGGAAGTGTATTGGGAGGAATTAAAAAGTGGAGGAACCCAAAAGAAAGAATGGAAAGAAAGAGAATAATGTCACTTTGAAGACGCAAAAGCTATTCCTTTTAATAGACTCAGAAAAATGTAATGGAAGCGTATTGGGAGAAATTAAAGTGTGGAGAAATTAAACTTTTATTATTATCTTTTGATTGGACTTAGATTCTGCCTTATTATTCAGAGATTCTTGTTAATTTTTAAATGGTATTTTGAAAAAGAACTTGAATAGAGCGTGTACGGGAAAACAATTAAAAAACAATCGCGCAAAAAGACCGGTTGACTGGGAAAATAATATTTTACTTTTTGACATTTGAGAGACGCGTCTTCTTACAACGGCCCGTTCAGTTAGACTGGCATCATCATTGTCATGTGACACGTGTGTCTTTTGGAGAAATAGAAAAAAAAGGGACAGATTAGAAGGAATTAAAATTTCCATACTTATGTTGCACACGGAAGAATAGAAACCATGTAAGTGCACGCATTTTGTGGAGGGATTAGAAAGAATTAAATTAATCGAAAATACATCATGTAAGTATGGAATTAAAAATAACCATGAGCGGTGTGTCTACTGCTCGCATTAAGAGGAATTAAAAAAATGGAAAATATGTTCGCCTGCATGAAGCCCAACACAACTGGCAATCGTTAAGGAAATAGAAAAGAACTGGTTTCGGAGAAAAACCTATTCTTTCGTTGGGCACTTCTTCCGATGGAAAATTAGCACATTCAAAAAAATTAAATAATGCACACTCTTTCGTTTAAGTCTGAAAACATTAATTTTTCTCTATTCTTCTCTTCTTACCGGGTGTGGTTTTTACTGCCCGCTTTTTCGCTACGCTCTTGTTGGTCGAGTGAAGCCTGAGCCAAAGATGAGCAAGTCTCCCTTACTCCGCAGCACCACGGCATCAGTTCTCGGAAGCAGTGAATCCGGACTCATTCAATCCAAATTCCAGAGTATTTTCTAGGCGTTATTGGTTTTTTAATTAATGGTAACAGTAAAATAATATCTAATTTATTCAAATAATACCTATTTGTTCAAGTATATAGCTTACCTATAAAAAACAGGAGAAAAACTTTAGTCCTCCAAATTTTCGAAAAATTTTAAAATTTTTAAGTAATAGTTGGATTTCTAAGAATAGTTTTCAATTTTTTAACAAATTTAAAATAAACTCAGTTCAAAAACTACGAGGTAGTTTTAAATCACCAATTACAAATGATTTTTGAAAAAAAGTTAAATACCATTAATGAACATCAATATTAAGTAAAATTCAAATTTGTCACTTATGGGGTATGTTAATTGAAATCTTGGGAAATAGCTAAAAAATCAAATGTTCAAACAAAGACTAATTTTTAAAAAATTTTGAAAATATAGCTAACATATTGCATGGTATTTTTAAATTACAACTTGATGATAATTTATTTAAAAAATGTTTCAAAAATCTTAGTAAATATGTTAGTACATATCGATCCCTCCATTCAATATGAGTCTACACGGAGAAAATTTATTTCTTATAATATAAATTTCACTTTCAGTTATGTAAAATGAAATAGGGTAATATTTGATGTGAAAATATGAATTATTAATATAAATTCATTAAAATTTAATTCGCAATTCAGTAAGAAATAATACAACGAGATAATAAAGATTACTTGACAGTTGGGTAAAATGAGATGTCGATTACCTACCAGTTAGCTAAAATCAGTCGAACTGTTAGGTACACTTTAAATCATAGAAAAAAAGTCTCCCTCTCTATATATGTTAATTCTACATCCCAGTCATGTAAAATTTCATGCGCCAACAAAAAAAAACATTCTTGCTACAAACAGATTCTGTGGAAGGTCATCCACTACTAACAAACACACATGCTCACACATATCATACAATTCATAAGTGTATCGTCGGTACATATCACTACACAATTTAACTTAAACAATTGCATTAAATTACGATACATTACATACGGTATAGTCGCACGCTTTTAACGATATGAACGCTATTTAAATCCGAAGACGCTGTGAGGGGTTTCGAACACCTAATCTACGTTTAACGCGTTCTATCGCTGAAAACTAAACCTCAACAAGTAACAATAAAAACATTGGATAATTTTTTATTTGAAATTTTCTATTTGAATTTTTCTGACCTTTTAACTTTGAATTATTTAATTTCAAATACTTTAAACTTTTGCATGGTCTACATTTTAAAAATAATAGAACATTATGCGTGCTATGCGCGCACTAATTACCCTTCCTTTAGAAAAAGATCTCGGTTCATTTTCCAACAATTTGTTATAGATTTTACAGAAAATCTTATATTATTTGAGAACGTTGTACATGATTTACAAAAGTCTCCTTATTATAGCGGTGAAATTCCTCCAGTGAATTCAATATAAATGACAACTTTTCCCACTTACTTACAATTCTTTTGTTTGTTGCAAAATTAGTTTTTTTTATTGAAAATAACTTTTTTTTAATAAAAAGTCAACTCAATTTTGTTTTGAAATTTTTCTATAGACATTTTGGGTAGAGAATTCATTTGTTTCCTTGAAAATCTTAATACTTCTACGAAAATTAAAAGGAGACAAATTACGTACTCTTAACATGTGGATTACACGGCGATTAAGAGCTCTCCGAAATCAAGCTTATCGAGATCGACGCGAGAGGCAAGGGCTCGATCACGTGATAATTATCAATTCCTGCCATTTAGAAGGTGGAATATTTGGAGGCTTTATAAGCACCATGTCTCCAATGTTGATATTAACTTTTACCTTTTACCTTTTGCCATTTAAATCTTTGTTTTAATTTTTTATAATACTCAACATACCAACGTTTCCAAAAGTGGAATCGGAGAACAAGATTTTCTTTAAGTTCTAGAACAGAAAGTTCAGGAATAGAAATCAGTGGACCTTCAGTTAGAAAATGTCCTGGGGAAAGATAGGAGAAATCGTCGGGATCATTTGAATTTGCTGCTATTGGTCTAGAATTTAGACAACCTTCTATCTGACATAGAACAATAGTTAGCTCTTCGAACGTAAGAGTAAGATTGTGAGCAATGCGCCTAAAATGAGTTTTGAAACTTTTTACTCCAGCCTCCCAGAGACCTCCAAAGTGTGGGGCTGAAGGAGGCATGAAGTGCCATTTGATAGAATCCTTTTCTAGAAAATGTTTGACGTTTTCACCCGCGTTCAATCGCGTTGTAATTCGCGATCAGCTCCTTGGAAATTCGTTCCATTATCACTACACAAGTCAGAGGGTAAACTACGACGTGAGACGAAACGTTTGAAGGCTGCTAGAAAACTTTCTGTGGTATAGTCACTGACTAATTCCAAATGTATTGCTCTGATGGCGAGACATACGAATAGTGCAACATAACATTTTTGTGATTGATAACCGCGGTCTTTACCTTGTCTCACTTTAAAGGGACCAGCGTAATCTAGGCCAGTGTGTTGAAAACACTTAGAAGGAGTGACTCTTGCGACTGGAAGATCACTCATTTGTTGAGATGGCGTTTCGGCCTTTTGTCGAGTGCAAATTACGCAATTTTTTGTAAGACTTCGAACGAGATTTCGAGCACCCATTATCCAAAAGTTTTGTCTCAATAAATATAACGTTAATTGAGACCCTACATGAAGTGCTCTTAGATGAGCTTGAGTAGCGATGAATTCTGAGATACGACCTTTGGGTACAATCACCGGATGTTTTGCATCAAAATATATGGGAGCGTTTTCTAATCGTCCTTTAACGCGTAATAAGCCTTGATTATCAAGAAAAGGGTTGAGCGTTTTCAATGAGCTTATTTTTGGAATTTCATCTTTTTTAAGAAGAGCTTGTTTTTCCTTTTTAAATTCAGTATTCTGAGTTTCTTTTAGCCAGTAAAGTCTAGCTTGTGAAAGATAATTAGGTTCATCCGTTAATATTTTTTGACGTTTAAATTTAAGTGGGCTTGACAAATTATTATCTTTCTTAGTAAGGAGTTTTTTGTAGAGAATATAAATAAAACGACTACAATATGCCGTGACTCTCAACAGTTTTGGCCAAGAAGAAATTTTTCGCGGTAATTGACTAAGTGAAAAAACGGGAAATTCTGCTACACAAGTATGAACTTTAGTTTTTATTCGCTCCTTAAGATCTACGGTGGATGGACGGTCTGGTGTTAATGTAGGCCATTTGATAGAGTGACATTTCAACCAATGCGGTCCATACCACCATCATTTATTGTTAAGAATTTCTGACGGTGAGAGACCTCTTGATGCAGAATCTGCTGGATTTTCGGCGGTAGCAACATACACATTGTGTGTATTTCCATTTTATAGTCGGAGTTTTACTTTGTATCTCCGCAACCCGATTGGCGACAAAGGTGGGCCAGGTTGACGGTTCTTTTTTAAGCCAGGCCAATACAGTTGAAGAGTTTGTCCATCCATATATCGGAACATTATCTAGATTAAAGTCTCTTTCTACTTTTTGAATTAATTTTGATAGAAGGACGGCAGCGCGAAGCTCTAGACGAGGAATTGGAACGGTAATTGATGGAGTTACTTTAGATTTAACTATAAGAAGCGTAATATGCGGATCATCAAGGTCTCGTAAAGTTCTCAAGTATACTATTGCTCCATATCCTTTCATGGAAGCGTCAGAAAATCCGTGTAGCTCACAGACTGTTTTATTTGACATTTGTTCTGTCCAGCGAACAATCTTTAGATCCTGTAGCAATGGAAGGTTCAAGTAATAGTTCTTCCATTGATCCAGAAGATCATCGGATAATTTTGTATCCCACTCTAGTTTACGCAGCCAGAGTTCTTTCATTAAGATCTTGACCACGAGAAATACAGGAGTTACTTATCCCAAAGGATCGTACAATCTCGAGATAATTGAAAGTACTGTTCTTTTAGTTGCTACTAGAGTATCCACTGTTGTGATTTTAAATTGAAAAATATCTTTTTTAGCATTACAGTGCAAGCCTAGAACTGCTCTACTTTCAGTTTCTTCTTGTGAGAAACTGATCGTATTATTATCTGAGAGAACGTGTGAGTTGTTTAGTATTCTGGGTTCATTAGAAGCCCATTTTTGAAGGCAAAAACCTCCACTTGCGAGAAGTTTATCCAACTCAACGACCTTAAGAACGGCAGAATTTAAGTTATCTGCTCCAAACAGTACGTCGTCAACATAAAAATCACGTTCTAGGATTTCTTTTGCTAAAGGATATTTAGATCCTTCATCCTCAGCTAATTGTTTTAAAACGCGGTTGGCTAAATAAGGAGCTGAGGCGGTACCATAAGTTACGGTAAGAAGCTGAAAATGAGAAATATTTTGAGACGGTTCACGTCTATGTAAGATACGTTGGTAGTCTATATCACGAGGATCAACTAATATCTGTCGAAACATTATACAGATATCGGCTACCAATACGAATCGATACGAGCGCCATCGAAGAATGATAGACGTAATGTCGGCTTGAAGCTTCGGGCCTACCTCTAACTGGTCATCAAGTGATTTTCCAGACGATGTAGGGGATGAAGCATTGAAAACTGCGCGGACGCGGGTAGTACTACTTGTTTCCCGGATTACAGGATGATGCGGTAAATATACCGGCTTTAAATTAGAATCTTTGTTATCAAAAGAATTTTTAATTTCTCGCATATGTTCTAATTGTTCATATTCCTTAAGGAACTTATTGTAGTCGAGCTCTAATTCTGGATTATCTTTTAACCGGCGTTCAATCCTGAACATCATAGCTTTTGCAATATGAAACGATTCACCAAAAGCTTCTTGATTATCCTTCTTAAAAGGGAGACGCACGAGTTATCTAACATATCGATTGCGACTATGTGTGTCGCGAAAATATTCTTCACATTGTTGCTCATTTTTTGTGAGATGAATTTTTTCAGGAACTTTTTCTAGTTCCCAGAAACGAGTAAGATCTTTCTCAAGATCTTCTATAGCAACACAAGTATGCATTGAAGTTATAGTGTTCGCTGAAAAAGTAAAATTCTTCAAAGGACCTGAAATAATCCAACCAAATATTGTTGATTGGATGGTAAAGTCATTAGAAGGTCCTTGTATAAGACCAGGTAGCAAAATTGAGCCATAAAAATCAGCTCCGATAACAAGAACGATTTTATTGTTTGTATAAAAAGGTTCAGGGTCTGCCAGCTCGAGGTCAGAGAGATATTCCATCGGAAAATTTGTTACCCGAGGTGGCACATATTTAGTGACACTTGGTAATACCAACAAGGAGAGCAAGGTGCCTGGACTATTTTTTCATAAGGAAAGGCAGTTAAATTAATTCGTGATTTTGCTATCCCGATATAGACATCATACATTCCGGTTACTATTGTCTCACTAGGATAGCGTTGCGCACGTAAGGTTTGAGCCATAGATTCAGTGAGAAAACTTGATTCAGAGCCTTGATCTAATAAAGCGCGAACAATAAATTCTCTTCCATTACTACAACGAATTTTAATTCTAGCTGTCCGTAACATGGCGCTTTGACTAGTAGCATGATGCGTTTTAGTATTAGAATTAGCAGTAGATGTACTTGGTGTCAAATTACAATGCGCATTTGAATTATTTGAATTCGAAGAACGGGCTTCTTTAGTCTACAAATTATAAGACTCAAAGGCGTTTAAAGGTGCTTGATTTTTATAATTCTCAGTTGGTGAAGATTGCTCGCTGCGTAGCAAGGAATGATGTTTACGTTTGCATTTAATACATATCGATTTACTTTTGCAATTACGTGGCATATGCCCTTGTCTTAAACAATTGAAACAACAACGATGCTCACGAGCAATCTCCATTCTTTTCGAAACAGGTTGAACTTTAAATTGAGCACATTGATATAAGGCGTGATTCGATTGACACAAGATACACTTCAGTGTCCCTGAATTATTGTTATTGTTTTGAGGATTAATTTGATGTGATTTACTTTGATTAAAATTCGACTGTGGGCCACTGAAATTGTTATCTTTTGTCATTTGAATTGCTTCTAAAGTACGAATTCTAATGGACAAAAATGTATCAAGGTCCTTATAAGATGGAACTTCAGAAAGATCGGCTGCATATATTTCCCATTCAGTCAGCGAGGATTTGTGCAGTTTTTTGACTACAAGAAATACTAGAATGTCGTCCCAATGTTTTACTAGGCGACCTAAATTTGTTAAGGCTAACATAGCTTCATTTGTTGTATCACGAAGTTGCTTCAAATCCTTCACTGTTTCATTTTTTATAGGCGCAAGTGAAATAAAGGAATATAACTATGCATTTATAATGACTCGCTTATTTTCATAACGTTCTTTAAGTGAATCTAAAGCACTAGAATAATTTATATCAGTAACTGCAATATGTTTAATTACTTGTGCAGCTTCGCCAGTCAAGCTAGATTTTAAATAATACAATTTCTGAACGTTAGAATACCTTTCGTTACTGTCGACAACTGATTCAAACAAATCAATAAAGTTTTGCCATTCAAGATAATCAACAGAGAATTTTGGCAGCTCTATATCTTATAACTTCATAGAGGAACAAGAATCATGCGAAATGTTAATATCTTTCATTGTAGTTGAATCTAAAGTACTATTTGAGGCTTTGAACTGTGCGATTATTTCAACAAAAAAATCATAAGCTTTGAAAAAGATTAGCTCTGCCTTCTTAAACACATCTTTAGAAAAATAAGTATTCTGGGACTTAACTATTTTTACCGCTTCGACGACAATCTTTCGATGTTGTTTTGACAAAGGCTCCAATTTTGTTTTAAAATGGTAAATCTTCCTTCTGCGACAGCTAAAGTGACACCTTCTTTCTCTAATTTCAATGACGCTAGGTAGAATCCTTTCTAAGGATTCAATAGCTGCTTCCTGTTCAGTTAAAAGGGCATCCATTTTTTACCGCTATTTACTTCAATGACGATTAATTGTTTTAATTATACACGAATTGTAAATCTTGTATTTCAATCACAACGTGATCAATAAACAGTTCACGTAGCACATCACCTTCAGTTTCTACTTGTCATTTTTGCACTGTGTGTGAGAGTGAAACACTTGTTTAAAAAGAGATATTCATAGTGAGATCGGTTTTAATGTTCAAATTATGAATCAGTAAATGTACATGAAAATTAAAATTATTTCTGAGGAGTTCGAATTATAATGCGAGCAAGAGAGAAACTCTATAAACAGACTAATGTTGTGAAGGAGACCCAGGTGTTCGAACAATCAGATTGAATTGATACGATCTCATCAGCCCTATGCAACGTCCGTGTATTTCGGTTAGTTCACGCAGCTTTCTCGTGTAAGCTGAGTTGTAGGTGGCGCTGGGTGGCATGTAAACCTGAATTCGTTAACAAAGCCATGCCAGATGTACAGACAGGCTCTGTTTTTTTAACATTTTTATTTAATAGAAAGTGTTTTGACAATTGATTTTAATTATAAATTATGGCGAAAATTAAGAAGGAAAAAGACCCACAAAAAGAAAAGAAAATCAAGAACACGGGAATACTGGAGAAGAAATAAAAAAAAAGCGGAAACCGGTGTATAGCTCCGGGATGTACTTCGGGTTATGATTCTAATCCTGCGAAATACTAGTCTTTTTCTTGTGCAAAAAGGTGAGGAAAATGTCAAACTATGGCCGAAAGCAATACGACGCGACGATATAATTTTAAAACCGGATCATAAAGTTTTTCAGTTGCATTTCCCTCTGAAAGATATTTATCTGGAACGAGAAGTAAAAGGAGCTGATGAAAGAACTGTCCTCGGAGTAGTAAGTTTATTGTATTTATTTTTTATTGAGAAACTTATATAATTTATTTTGTTTTGTTTCTTTTTTTCACATAAACTTATTTTAAAGTAAGCCAAATATTGTATTTCTAAATTTATTTTTTAAATAAATTTAGAGGTTATAAGTATGTATTTTATACACGGAGTTTATTTTTACTTATATATTTTGTCAATTCATATTGAACAAATATATAAATGAAAATAGACACTACATATTCAGCTTCTAAATGAAATTTAATTAAAAATTGAAAATACAATATTTAGTTTACTTTAAAATAATTTCAAATTAAAAGTAAAACTAAATATTGTATTTATAATTTTATAACTGAATTGGATTTAGAGAATGAATACGTAGTGTCAATTTGAATTGAAGAAATATATAATAGAAAAAGACACGTATTCAGCCTCTAAATACAATTTAATAATAAACTTAGAAATATACAATATTCATTTATTTTTTTTAATTTAAAATTATTTTAAAGTAAACTAAATACTGAATTTCTAATTTTATTATTAAATTGCATTTAGAGGTTAAACATCTAGTATCTATTTTTATTGATATATTTGTTCAAGTTAAATTGACAAAATATATGAGTGAAAATAAACTCCGCGTATAAAATACATACTTAAACTCTAAATCCAATGAAAAAAATATTAGAAATACAATATTTAGTTTACTTTAAAATAAGTTTATGTGATAAAAAGAAACTAAACAAATTAAATTGTATAAGTTTTTAAATAAAATTTAAATACAATAAACTTACTATACTCCGATGACAGTTCTTCCATCAGCTGCTTTTAGTTCTCGTTCTAGCCAAATATTTTTCGGAGCAAAATGCAACTGACACACTTTATGATCCGGTTTTAAAATTATATCGTCGCGTCGTATTGCTTTCTGCCATAGTTTGACATTTTCACTATTCCCGTGTTCTAGATTTGCTTTTCTTTTTGGGGGTCTTTTTCCTTCTTAATTTTCGCCATAATTTAGAATTAAAATCATTTGTCAAAACACTTTCTATTAAATAAAAATGTTCAAAAACAGAGCCTGTCTGTACATCTGCCATGGCTTTGTTAACAAATTCAGGTTTACATGCCACCCAGCGCCACCTACAACTCAGCTTACGCCAAGAAGCTGCGTTAACTAACGTCAATGCATAGGGCTGGATCTCATGTATCGATCAATGACAAAATTAGATTCTGGAATGTTTAAATATTATGAATCTATTGAAAGTTATTTAATCAAATTCTGGCTCTCACTTCCAAAACCTTCATGTTTCTCGGTTTTGTTCACTGTTTTAATATTCACGAAGTTCACTATTCTTGGCTGATTGAAGGTTTTTAAATTACATTTTTCTCCACTTATTAAGGGCATGTGATACTTCAATGGGGTTTAGTTCTCCCGGGCTTTTGTCCACAAAACTTGAAATTTGTAAAAACTGAATTTGGAGATGCTATAAAATAAAATAACGGACGTCCCCGAACTCTTTTTTAAGGGATAATAGCAAAAAAATATATTCTGCTAAATAAAATTTTTCTGTATATGC
>CAKNWT010129982.1:821-12557 GCA_932066315.1 Andricus coriarius
AGAAAATATGTATGATTAGAAAATATACCTTGAATACAATGGAAATGTCGGTTTTTAAGGTTTTTAATTTTCGAGAAGAGTAAAATGGTCAAATATGAAGATTACGTCTTCAACGTTTAAAAAAATAAACTAAATGTTCGTAATTTTTAATATTCAGTATATTGTATTGATCGTTGAACGGCTGAAAAGATTATCAGTAATAAAGCTATTAACTTTACTGTGCATTTAGTCATTTATTTATTTACAAATTGAATGGAAAGATGAAAATATAATTTAAATATGGAGTAAAGACAGTAGGAGGATATATATAGGATATAATTATTTAAATTATTTCCAAATATACTAGGATAAAAGTATAGCAATTATTATGCAGACAGAACTTAATAATTTATTATATACAATTAAGCAAAACTACGTTTTACAACATTTCGATAGGAAATATGAAAAGATGAAAAGGAAGGTAAAGAGGAAGCACAAGAAGTAAAAATAGGGACAGGAAAAGGAGAAAGATGTGGAAGAGGAGTTCGATGATGGGAGTAGAAGAACGAAAAGGACTGACATGCAGGAGTTGAATGACGAGGGGATAGGGAAACAGATAAAGAAGTTAAGGAGGTCAAAGGCAGCAGGGCTAGACGGGGTAGAGAACGAAGCGTGGCTGTTTAGTACACTAGAGGTTAGGGAGAGGCTGAAGGAGGTAGTGAAGGAAGTTGGAGGGGGGAGAGATTCCCAGGAGGGTGGAGAGAGGGGTCAATAGTGCCATTGTATAAGAAAGGAGATAGGGATAGGCAGGGAAATTATAGCGGGATTATGCTAATGAATACAGCGCATGAAGTATACGCGATGGTGGTGGCGCAGAGGCTGCGGAAGGATTTCGAGGGGAAAGGAATATTGTCGGACAGGCCCGTGATGGATAGAGAATTAGCGAAGAAGGGGTCAAGAGTGTAAGCGTTTTTTGTGGATCTCAAAGGAGCGTTTCCTTCGGTGGATAGAGGAAGGTTGTGGGAAGCGATGGAGGAAAGGAGAGTGGACAGAGGCCTGATCGAAATAGTAAGGGAGATATATGAAAAGACGAAAGATAAGGTAATAGGAGGGTAGGAGATATTGGAGAGATTCTAGATGGATAGGGCGTAAAGGCAAGGATGTCCTCTTAGCCCAACGCTTTTTGCGATTTTAATCGCGGATATGAAATGTAAGCTGGAGGCCGGACTGGTAGGAGCAGTTAGGTTTTGAGGCATTACAATTTGGTCAGTCACGTATGCAGATGACATAGTATTGCTGGCAAGAAGCGAGGAGGCCTTAAAGGAGATGATGAAGAGGTTGAGAAGATAGCTGGATATGAATAAGTTAGAGCTGAATAGGGAAAAGTCCAAGGTTATGGTGTTCACAAAAGGAGGTGGAAGGGATAAGGAAGGGGAGTAGAAGTGGAAGGGAAAGGCGGTGCAGTAGGTGAAAGACTTTTTGTACCTGGGATTCTTAATTCGCAGACATGGGGAAGTGGACGGTCACGTAAAGGAGACAGTGAGGAGGGCAAATGTGATGATGAGGCAGGTTTGGGGGTTGGGAAAGAAGTTATTCGCAGATGATTATGGAAGGAGAATGAAATTGTTTGACTCATTCGTGATAAGTGTGCTATTGTACGGAGTAGAGGTGTGGGGGTCGAATGAAAGCGGGGAGGTAAATAGCACACAGAAGTGGTGTGTAAAGTGGACACTGGGGTTGGCAAGGAACATGCCTAATTATATTGTCAGGAGGGAGGCATGGAGAACGATTATAAGGATTCTAACGGGGAGTGGGGCGTGTGAATAGGAGGAGAAATTGTTGGAAGATGGGGAAGTAAGCTGGCTAGGGAGTGTTGGTGGGAGAAGGAGAACAGGAGGGGGTGGGAAGATAGAGGTGGAAACGGAAAGGTATTTTAGAATGAATGGACTGCAGAGTGCAGGTAGATGAAAGGATGCACGAGGAAGGGAGGAAGGTACGTGAGATGGTTAAGCATAGACGACGATCACTATGTCTTCTCCCGATTTCGCAGTGTAGACGCACGAATTCGACTCAAGGGGCATCAATCCTAAATTCCTGAGTTCAGCGTCCAGTGTCTTGTGACACTGCCGGCTAATTTGCTTTAATCCGTGAAGAGCCTTCTTAACAAAAAAACGTCTCCATTTTGGATTTTTTGAAGAATTTTCGATGCGTCGCAAGTTGTGTAACTTTTGACGTAGTTCAAATCAATAATATCCTGTAGAACTTCTTTCAACAAATCAGGTATCTCCATGAATATTTCCTCTTCTAATCTTCCGTTTGGATATGCAGTCGTCACGTTCAATTCATGCATGGGTGACAACACGGTGTTTATATACGGAAAAAAATTTTGCCTGATATGTAGCTTAAAAAACTGCGGGGATCTCTTCTTAATGACTCTAGATGCTAGAAAATCACCCTCCAAAAATTTTATCTGATCCTTTCTTCAAGATATCTTCGAAATAAGATTTTTATTGAAATTATTTAAAAATTGATATATATTTCAATAAGTACAGCATGAATTTGGAATGACTTTCGTTCATAGAAATGATTTATTCTTTTTTACATTAGAAAATATTATATAAATACATATTAATATTATAATAATATATATTGACTAACAGAAATAATAATACCTTCAGGATAATATGTTGAACAAAAATAAATAAATATAAATACATTATGACTTGTTAAAACACAAATAAATATAAGCCTTTTTAGATTCACAGAAATCATCACTATTTATATCTACGGGTGCAGTTCCGAATAGCTGAATTCTCCGATTTCATAAAAACTTCGTATACTTATGTACTTTGAGGCGCTGATTATAAATATGGTTGTGAAAATTTTCGAAAAGGCGATTTTCATGGTGAAACCATGAAAAAACCATTAAAATCATGGGTTTTTGCGTTTATCTAGGCCAATATGCAAAATTTCTCAAAATGTTCCAAACAAAAGTTGTAGATCTCATCAAAATACAAATTTTTTGTTGTATGCATTTTTTCCACGAGTGATAGTTTCCAAGAAAATTGGTGATACATCTAACCGTCAGCTCTTTCTTTACTGTTTATTACCGTGGCGACAGGCCCTAAGTAGCGAAGAGAGCGCGTACGTAACGGCAGCAACTAACGTTTCCAACGTCTCGTAAGGGGCGGGAAGGCACACCTGTGACTGGTTGCACAAATAATGTTGGTTAAACCCTTTCCAACGTCTCTTGGGGGCGGTAATGTCTGCAAAGGTACCGCAAAGCGACCGTACTGATTCCCGGCACCCCTGAGAATCCAAAGACCGTTCTGAGGCGCCTGAGCTTCCAGAACGCGACTCTGCGAACCGATTCATGGAAGGTGTATTCCGACAGGCAGGGATCCAGACTGAAGAGGAGAGGCTGGATTCTAGTTGTTGGTCTTCCTGAACCCCCAATCAGAACCCTTGCGGCTCTGGATTGCCGAGCCTATCTGGGGGAGGGTAGAGTTACCTTCCGGGTGACCGAACTGGGATCCGTAAGGAGACCAGATGCGACCGGAGGTGCCCCGAAATAGCCTTTCAATGACTCAGACGGGAATCCTCACGAAGCAGAATAATTGGCACCCTGGTGAAACAGGGAAAGGATTAGTGGCTTGTCCGGGTGTTGCGCCATATATAAGGAGTCGCGCGATAAAACACAAGGGCATTCATAGCCGTCAAGGGTATGGATGCGACCTTAGTGCCTAAGCTCTGCTCCAGGGATCTCACCGTTCTCACCTTAAGGTGAGACTCAGGGGCAGAGGGGACAAAGGCTAGAGGTGGTTATTTTTTTTTCTTATTTTTTGGGGAGCGCTGATGGAGCCCCCCCCCCCCCTCGGTAGAAAGGCTTGCATTGAAAAGTATTCGAAAATTTCCTATTTAATGGTGACGTGACAATTATTGAATCCTTTTCGATACCGTTTTTGTCCTCGCGTTTTAAATCCCCATAGCAGCAGAAGTTACCTCTTAAACTGAATCCCTTTCTGTACCCAGTGGCGACAACATTTTTCTACATACTTTTGGATACCCCAAATCGACCATGAAATAAAACACTTTTAATCCCTTTTTAACTTCCACATTTCACTGTTCTTATTTACTCTTGTTCGAATTATAATAAGGTTAAAAGTACTTAAAAACAAAGTATTAGTCATTTTATGTTGTCAAGATTGATTGATATACAAGTAGCTGTGATAAAAACTAATTTTTTTATATTAATCGTCATGATTTCACATATTTTTAATTGATTACATTTGAATAAAGTGAGAGTTTCGTGATAAAGTGATGTATCGTTATAGATAACCGTACTACCTTTTTGCCAATTTCATTCCTCTGAAGCGCCTTCTAAGAGTTCCAATGCATTAAACGAAAACGGCGTTTTTAATTTATTTCAGTTTACGCTTCACAGCTCTAATCGGCATTGAAAGGGATTGGAATCTAAATATTTTGGCTGCGTGGTCGGGGATTCAAAAAAGAAGGACAGAAACGGCATTCATTGGTATTGACATTTTTAATACCTTTGAATGCAAGCATTCTTACCGTGCCGTCTCCCAGAGAGGTGGAGACTCTAGTTCAGGCCTACCCAAACTGGGGAAACCGACTCATTTGCCAGATGGGATTTTAACACCACCAGTTTCCTCCGCTCAGCTCGGAGGCTTGGGGAGGTGGTCGCTCTCTCTCTCTCTCTCTTTCGCCCAAAACTTTTAAACGTATCTGCGTTACTGCTTTACTGAATTCTTCAACTACGTCACACGGCACGTGCCACGAACCACTACCCCGTCTCTCAGAGGCCCGTGGTGGTGGAACTCGAACATGTGGCAAATGAGTCCATTTCCCCAGTTTGGGTAGGCCTGCTCTAGTTCAGCACTGCCAGGAGAAAAAGATCCCTCTGTTGTTAGGCTGCGATGCAGCCTTCCACCGCACGGTATGGGGGAGCACAAACATCAATGATAGAGGGAGAGATTTAATTCAATACCTAGGTGGCAGTGAGCGGAAGATTCTGAATCGGGGCGATACTCCATATTTCAGATTAAAAACAGAAATGAGATTCTCGATTTGACTCTATGCTCGGATAAACTGAGGAGTCTCTTTCTGACCACAAATATATCTCATTTCGGGTTACCCTAGGACAACCGGCGATTTCAAGCTAAAATACCGTTGGTGAGTTAGAGCACGCCACATTAATATTTCTTCATTTTATAAACAAATTTAATCAACAACTGCACATTTCAGGCGTTGATTTTGTAAACAAATCATGTAAACAAATGCACGTTTCCCTACTACAAATTGGCGTTCGCAATTGCTGCCGCATTTGCGGGCGCGTATAAGAAACAGCATTTGTGGTCGGATTTGCAGTCGAGGTTTAATTAAATAAGCTCCACCGCGAATATTTATCAATTAAAGAACAAAGTTGATTGAAATACGTTGTAAAGTTGCTCGTAGAAAATTTTCAAAGTACACAAATAGTATGTTTCATAGAAACAGATACTTTTATCTGATGCATGACAATTTTAAATTGGTGATTATTGATATTATTAATAATTAGACAAAATTGGTCCGAAAATCTGCTTATTATGCAGACAAGAAAATCCTGTTGAACAAACCGTACAGCAAATTTATCTAAAGCTATTACTGCTGAAGGATAGCCAGGTTAAAAATAGTATTTTTCTATACAAGTGCGCTGAGACGGTCCATTCTATTATCATATTTAGAATTAAATCACAAAGCTACGGGCGAATATTTATATTGATACGCCTCTGTCTCAAAAGTGGACAAGCAGGTGAAACGAAGGAATGATTCACGAAATCATTCGATCATACGATCGATTGCGCGCGCCATCGGCTAATAACTCGAGATAGCGTGGGACCAATGCACTTTATACATCGATCCCGGTATTGGTACCACAGGACTTCCTACTCAACCCTCTGCGTGTTTGTGGGGATCAAAAAACTTTGATGTGTGTGTGATGCCTGTAACGACTCTGTACCTTATTTAATTATAAGGACCTTGTTGTGCATGCTTGCATAATGAATTTTAAACTCACTGTGAATTGGAAATTTCTTTTATTTTGAGTAAAAATCAAAACTATGTAGCTTTTTGTAACGACCCTGCACCTTATTAACAATAAGGACCTCGTTGTGCAAGCAAAATTAAATAAAAAATTAGAATAGCACTAGTAGTAACGACGCTGCACCTTGTGTAACAATGAGGACCTCGTTGTGCGAGTGAAGCTTGGGGTTTGAAATTAAAAACTTATGAAGGAGAATCAAAGAATTCAGTTAATAAATTTGTACAAGGTCAAAATTGTGCATATTCGTAACATCTCTGCACCTTGTTTAATTACAAGGACCTCGTTGTGCGATGATACACAATATTAATTAAATATATGATTATGTGCAGTAATCTGAAATGGATCTTTTGAGAGAGATTCATAAAATAGAATTCAATTGATTACTAAAATACGCAATCCCCTCTCCCTTGAGTGAATCCGCAATCCGTCAGTTTAATCGTCAAGTTACGGAATTAATTTTTATTTTGCTTTTTTATTGTAAGAATTAATCTTACTAAATTGGTTTTAATTTAATTTTCAAATTTAGTTATCAAATGTTGAGGGCTAGTTTTAATATCCTATCAGTATTGGAATCAACTTATATCATTGGTTGCAATTTACTGGGCAGGAAAAAGTAAACGCAAATTGAACAAATGTCTCGATGAAAATAAAAATCATTGAGATAAGTTTGAAATGCAACATTACCATTATTAAAAATTAGTATAATTTTTAGTGAAATTAAGATCTTAAACTAAAATCAGCTAACTGCATAATCAAATTGTGAATATTGACGAATACAAAATCCATCCCCGGTTAGAAAGAATTTGATCATGTTACTACTGATACCTGCCTGGTGGGACACTCGAGGAAATAAAAGTAGAGTGATTGCGTAAGGTCATTCTCCGTCCAGCCCATTTGGTTTCGGGAGAATAATAGAGAGCCATAAATCGCTTGAGTCTAGACGAGGCACAGGTGACCCATTGTATCCGCGTTAAGTCATTCAAATTAAAAATGAGATAATAAAGTAAACAGAGTCAAGAATACGGAAATGCTTATATTATTATCACTGAAATAAAATCGATAATAACTGTCTCATTTCCTACTTTAAATACACCGGGTGTAAAATAAATACCAATTAAAAATAACAGACGAATTGAATTCGTTTGCAAATTTAAAATTTTTTTTTTTTTTTTGAAAACGGATTACAATTTAAGATTGTCAAAATGGGGGACGACAAAAATGATCATAAAGAAAAACCAAAAAACGTGTTAGGAAAATCAAATTTTCTCAATCGATGATAAAAGAAATGAACAAAGAGCATGTTTTTAAGCAATTTTCTAATCCTTCTGATACAGAATCAGAACACGAAAATTACAATGTAGAAGTAAATAATACACGGAATGAAATTAGTCCTGCACCTGAGAATGCCGAGATTAACACGAATCAATTAGGGAATATTTCCGAAAATAGAGATTCACAAAATGATTGTGAGATACAAAATTATTTAGGCGCGAAAAATAATTCGATTGCACAAAATCATTCTGATCTTAGCGATTTTGTTTCTGAAATTGCAGAGATGGACAAATTAATGATTACTCTTGAAAATTCACAAAAAGACATGTTTAAATCAATATTGTCACAAAATACGTTAATACGCATGGTAAAAACAGAAAAAGTTAAGCATCGCGAATTTGAGGCGGATACGGAAAACAGAATTGGATCTTTTGTAACCTCGTTAGTAAAAAGAATGGACCATCAAGTAAAAATGCAAAAAGAAAATTCTGATCGGCAAGATAGGATTTTAGAGAAACAGTTAGTTAATGTTGAGCAAAATGTATGCACACTTAAAAAGAAAACGGAAGAAGTTTTTACCGGATAAGCAGAAATTATCGTTATAAATATTAACAATCGGAAGCGTTTTCAAAATATTTAAGATTATCAAGATTTACTAGAAAAGAGAATGGATTAAGAATGGAACATGGGTGGTACAAATATTAAAATCCCATGGCTCAAAAATTATCCGGTACCAACATTTTCAGGGTGGGGCAAAGAAGGACCTATGATGTTTCTAAATGATTTTAATGAATATATTAGAGCGACAGATGTTAGAAGGAATGACTTTAATTTCGTAGTACATTCATGCTCAGAAGGTATCGCTAGAGAATGGTGGAACCTTGTAGCTACTCTAGGTGAAAATGAATTTACATTCAGAGAAAAATTCATTTCAAAATTCTGGAATGATAATATTCGTTTTAAAATTAGTACTGATCTTCGATATGGATTTTATCAAGGAAGATTATCAAAATGGGCATATATTATTAAAATGATAAATAACGCTAATGATTGAATACCACCTCCGTCTGAGTGTGAAATCATTTCTAGATTGTCGAGGCACTTTTCAGAAGAAATTCAAAGTGCATATTTAATTCGAGATATTAAAAGTTTTGATAAATTTATTGAACTATTAGAAGCTTTTGATCAAGCAGGCTCAATGAATTGTATGGGAGGTTATGATCCCCGTAAATATAGCGTTTACCAGCAAAATGATTTTGGCAGATTTAATCGTGATAATCAAAACATAAGAAATAATAGGGGCGGTGAAAATAATTTCCAAACTTCCTATCGAAATCAAGAAGACTTGCTACATCGTGAAAATGAAGGTTTTAGAAATTCTGGCTTTGAATCAAACTATCCACCTCAGAATTATCAAAATCAAGGATATTTCATTCCAAACAACAGCGCTAATCAGAGAAATAATTCTTTTAATAATCCAAATCGATCCAATTTTGATCTCGAAAATTCGCGAAATCGTGGTTCATATGCAGATTATAATGATCGAAATAAAGCTCCATATAATCAATCTCAAGGGCGTTATGAACGGCCAAATGATTTTCAAAATAATTATAACTCCCGCGATCCAAATAATAGAAATAGATCTCAGCAAAATTATGTAAATGGACGAGTAGAGGATGATGTTTACAAACGAAATCCTAATTATGCAAATAAAGTAAACTTGCTACGAGATACGAATGATCAATCTCAAATTAAAAAAGGGGTTTATAATAATCAGCAAAATACTCTGCCGCAAAGTAATATAATCAAACAGACTGATCTAAACATTAGGAACTCGTTGTGCGAGTAGCCTTATAGTTAGTTAAAAATGATAATCACTCGTAACGACTCTGCTCCTTATTAACAATAAGGACCTCATTGTGCGTGAATGATTAAACAATTACAAGTTTAATTACAAGGACCTTGTTGTGCGATGACACACAATAAAAATTAAATATTTGATTATGCACTGTAAAAAAAGCTTTAGTGATATTTATAATCAGCTAGTAATTATACATGCAGTGTATTTTCAAATTACAATGTATAACCTGATTAATTTACGATACTACAGTACTTATTTGCAATCTAATGTGATTTAACTTCAGGTCACAATGTGAAAATAGAACGAAGGTTGTTCCATTCGCAGTCGACTGTAAAATTACTACGTCCGATGATGGAAATTATTCGATCGGCCTGGGACATAGTAAGTTTACGCAAGATCATAAATTTACTTGGGACTTCAAGTCTACGACAGTATATGTAAATTTTGACTATGTGTGCTTTTCTATCGCGAGGGAGTAAGTCCGCCCTGGCGAACGCCGCAGAATTATGTGCTGGACGTAAATTTTGACCATTCGGGACTCCTGAGTATGACGTTGTTTTGCGCGTTATGTCAAAGATAATCTTTGGTTATATCGCGTTGAATATGTAAACATAATTTGTTCTTTCACTTGATAAAAATGAATTTTTTAATTTTGAGACTGTCAAGTGGTTATGCTCCGTTTTCTCCCTTAAATACAGAGAATAGCTTTAGAATATTTTCACATCTGTGAAAAGTTGTGAATAGTAGCAAGGTGGTTGTTAGGAATAAGTCAAAGATGAAAAAAATATTGAAATTTGAATCACCGAAAAGTGTTTGGGGAAGCAAACCTCTAAATATCTTTTCCATTATAAAAGCTGAAGACAAAATTCAACGAAATTTCGGAGATTTCCGACCCGTACCTAATTTCACGGTCGACGACGGGAAAACGTCCTGCATGCATTTCTTTATGGCGGACGCAGGTTGAGAACAAAAGTATGTATTTTTACAGAATTCTGCTTATTTACTATGTGCCACACCGATCGAATTATTTCCATCGTCGCAGGATGTAAATTTACACGAACTTTTTTTACAGTGTGTGCAGTAATCTGAAATGGATCTTTTGAGAGAGATTCATAAAATAGAATTCAATTGATTACTAAAATACGCAATCATGTCTCCCTTGAGTGAATCCACAATCCGTCACTTTTATCCTGAAGTAACGAATTAAATTTAATGTGAATTTTCATTGTACGAATTATTCTTACTAAATTGTTCCTAATTTAATTTGCAAATTTAGTTATCAAATTTTGAGGGCTAGTTTTAATATCCTGTCAGTATTGGAATCAACTTATATCGTTGGTTGAAATTTACTGGACAGGAAAAAGTAAACGCAATTCAAGCAAAATTAAGATCCTGAACTAAAATCAGCCAACTGCATAATTAAATTGTGAATATTGACGAATACAAAATCCATCCCCGGTTAGAGACAATTTGATAATATTACAGCGCGATGATGGCAATCCCCGCACGAGTGGGAGGGCGCAGCAGGAACCTGAAGAGCAAGTCGACGTGAACCAACGATGAACCGAAGGGTGATTGTTGTGCCTTCCCACGAGTGAGTGATTGCTATCTTTGCGCATGAGTGCCGAACTCCATTTTTTGTTACCCAGGTGCGAAATTCGGTCGGATGCCAGAGCTTATCCAACGGCCCAAAGTCGGCCCTGCTTTGGTAACCGATCTACAGTAACCAGAGTTGGGTCGACTAAGGTGTTTTTAAGCTGCCATGGTCCCACCGACGTTGGCAACTAAAATCGGCAGCGGGCGAAAAGCCAACTGTCGGCCCAATTCTGGCCCAACTTTGGGCCGACCATCGGATGAACTGTGGCAGATTGGTCGGTACGACCGCAACAATGCGGTCGGTCTGACTCTGGGTACAGCAGTCGGTTAGCCACAGGTCACCGTGATGCACCCGACGGTAGGTCAAACCTTAGCTCAAGTATGAGCAGACCGTCGGATAAATTCTGGTTCGTTGTTTCAAAAAGATCGTGAAAGTACGATCGGCTCGACTCTGCGCAAGAGATGGCCGGACCATCGGCATAAAATTGGCTTCTGCAAGTCATCATGATGCACCCGACGCGACGCGCAGTGTCGAAAAATGGAAAAAAATTCCAGCGACCCGGAATTTTTGATAATATCGCCTTGGAACTTTTTTATTCTCTTCTATATGTTTTATGTTTAGACGCCTCGGTGCGGGAATTCGGAATTCCATCAAGCTTTTTTTTTATACCAGTGCAAAGTCATGTGTATGCATGAATATGCACGCGCATGGCTCACAACCCAAGATATAACTATTGCCGAAGTGCTTGAGGTCATTTCTGTAGTAACTTTGAACGAGGAATCCAATGGAGACCTTGGTTTCGACCTTAAGCTTATCCTTCAAGGTCATTTCAAGTTCATCTTTTTTCTTAATGGGAACCCCTATTTTTGACGACGGCAATCGAGAGAGCGGGAAATTTTACGTACAAAAATGTACTCAGGT
>CAKNWT010130025.1:1137-11412 GCA_932066315.1 Andricus coriarius
TAGCAAATCGAAGAGACTGGATTCTTAAAGAAAGCTCCAGCATTTCAGACATCTTCAAGGAATACCCGCGATTATTAGATTATCATGGTCAAATGGTAACAAAAGAATGTTTCATTTCTTAATTTCGGAGTTTAGAAACTGTGAATGAATCCTGATATAATATTTTTTTTACTTATAATTTTTTGCAGATTGATAGCGAATTTGAATGTTTATTCAAGGATAAAGGATCTAACGATTCGATTTTCAGCAACCTCACTACTATAACGTTACTAATTGCTTGTACATTTGACGTACAATTCGCTAATCTAGATTTACGTACTAAGTTTCAATTTGTTCCAACACTGTACTCAAACTTTTGTTTAAAGCCGCCAACCATTTATTTTTGTGTTTCAAATTTTTATATGTTGAAATAAAATGACAACATGCTTCAAGTATAAAAAAAAAGTCCTCTTTTACCCCCATAATTTAAAAAAACTAAATGCGCTGATAAAATTAGTGCGAAACACTGATTTCATCAGCGAGTAATCGCTGATTAAACCCGTGCGACTTAGCTGCTTGAACCAGCGAATTACTGTGTCGCTGACTGAAACAGTGAATATTCGCTGATTCGCAGTGGTATACTTATAGCTGACTAAATCAGCGCATATGCGCTGCCAATCAGCGAATTTTCGCTGATTCAGATTTAGAGAGCATGGATTGTGTTTTCATCAGAAAAATATTGAACTCTGATTTTTTTACATTTGTCAAATAATAAAATTCACTCAGGGTAATTTTTATATCTTTTGTAGGGGATACTGTAGGCTGTAGGGAGAATCGGGTATAAAAAAAAATTCAACAAAAGTATAGCGTAAACGAATATTCTACTCGCTATTACTCGAAAATTACGTGTTATTACGCATTATTACGTGTAATAATTTGATTTAGTTAATACGCATTATTACACGTTATTACGCATTATTACACGATATGTGTACGGAGTAATACGCAGGTGAATACCTCCTCGATTGCAAAGGTTCTACAACAAGTAAAATTTAATTAAAACGTCGTTAATCTAATCTATTCAAACATAATCAAAAAAGCATGGGCCCAATTCAAATTCGTGCATCCCAATCAAAATTCTAATTTAAAATCCAATCTGATTAAAACGGAATTAGATAAAAATACAAAATTCAATGCCCTTGGCGTTTGAAGATCTTTTTTCGTCCCCCCTGCAGGCCCATTTTCAAGGCAAGCCCCAGGTCTAAAGTCGTTTTATTCGACGCCGAGGAGGCGCGACAATAGCGCGGAATACGAGTCTTCGAACCGGATTTCGGGATTAAATCTGACGAGGCCCCGGCCTTTCTACGAACCCGCAGCGGCGCTCGTTAGGTTATACGCGTGCGATTGCTCGTCGGGCGTCACTTCGATGCGATCAAAGTAAAAAATAAAAAAAAAAGACAGAGAAGAAACCAAGGGGCTGAAAACATACAAGCGAACCTAATACAGGTGGGCAGAGTACGAGATACGAGTATCGCGAAAGTACTCGTGTACTCTCAGTTTCTCTATCTGACCGCCCCGACTTTTTGGGCCTTACGAAACATTTTTCTTTTGTATTATGTCAAAAATCGACTAATCTAATCGACCAGGATATATTTTCTGATAGCAAACTTCCTTCTGGATACGATAAGAATACAATTAAAAAAGCGCTCCCCAATTACCCTAACTCTCATAAGACTCCAAACAATGTCTAACGGTACTCAATCCTGTGGTTTTTTCAATCTCTAAAATCCCCTACCGCCTGCAGCCGGATTTTTATTAGAAGCGTTCGCATTCGCCTGAAAATTTGTTCAGAGAAGTGGAAAACTGCAGAAAATCAAAACTCCTGAGCGCAGGTTACCGAAAGACGAGTTTGGAAGTAGACATTCGATAGCGTCGAGAGCCCACATCCATCTTCGGCGTGAAACCTTCCGCGCGACAGTAGTTAACGCAGTGAAAACAAGACAAGCGAAAATCCCGATCACGACAATCACTACCCAGCTTCAGCCGTCGGTACTCTTATCTTTTGAATGATTTATTGTCTTTTATTCAAAATATTTATATTTGCTTAAGGGGCTTACATAAGCCCCTAGACCCAAATTCTGGCTTTATCCCCCCCCCCCCCCTCTAAACAAACCACGTGGTTTATAGAAGCCACCTTAGGCAGAAAACTTAAGAGCAAAATGAGGCCCAAAATTTAGGAACATATCATGTATTAATAACGGAAATTCTAGTAAAAATAATAAAAATAATTCAGGTGTTGACCCAGATGAAGAACTGAACAACTTCTTGAAATAATTACCCAATGCATGTTTTTTGCCTTTCAAAAATACGAGTTAAAATTTGAACCCTCGGACTTTTTGGGCCTTGAAAGTGCGAGTCCAAAAAAGGTTCGGATTGGTTTCAGTTTGAGGGTATATTTTTATTCCCTTCCTAATAAAAAAAATCATCCTGGACACGTGTAACCTGGTGTGTAGCAAATTTACAATAAAATACACATATTGTTTGATTTCTAAAATGACTTCATTAATGTATAAAAATGAAGACGTAAAATAAGGCCTAAATAATCTTTTTATTCTTACTTTTGCAATGTTGCAATGTTTGCAATATTACAATGTTAATTCTTCTTGTTGAATTTTGTCCGAAGATTTTCTGCTAAGTCGGTTAGGAAATTTTACCTTTGAAAAACATACATTGCCTAGGTTTTTTTGCTATTTCATTTAGTAATAAATAAAAGAAGGAATTAGGCCCAATAATTCTGATAATTTTATTTATCTACGAATAGAATATAATTGGTCTTCATTGAGTTCATTAGATGATTTAACCCTGAAGAAGAAAAAAATATTTTAAACAAGGCCCAAATAATACAATTTTTCCAAGTATTTCCATTGAATGTAGAGAAAGAAAATTAACCGTCAAAAAACATACCTAATTATTATATTGGCTCGGTAATGTTATTATCAATTAATAAGAAGAAGTAAGGCCCAAAAGTTTCACCAGGTCCTTTTTGTTTTCGGTAGATTTTAGATCAGAAGATGCAATCAACCAGTGGATATTTTCGAAGCGTCAAAATAATACGACTGAAATAGTGATATTAGCACTTTCTGGGCACAACATTATTAAATAATAATTGAAAACTTGAGCCATTTAATAGAGGACTTCGATTTTCGTATACCTAAACTGATAAAAATACCGTAGATATTTGGACCTTACAACTCACTTTTACTCGCTCTTTAACAAAATAATATCTAATTAATTAAACTTCGATGAGTTTTGAGAAAGCAAGTGAAATTTGAACTCACAAATTTTGGGTCCTATATGTATCACTTTTCTCATACCTAAACAATTAACCAACAAAATTTATTAGGTTAATGTAACATTCTAAAAAAGCTGAGTGTGTTTCTCGGTGTTAAAAAAAAAAAAAAACATTGGACTTTTTGGGCCTTAGGACAATAAAATGCATCCAATCTAATGACAAACATATGTTTTCTGATAGTAAATTTTCTGCCTAAATTAATTAAAATACTTTTCAAATAATCCAAACGCCAAATTTGAAAGATACGAGTAAAAATTAATTTTTTGGGCCTTAGATTACATTTTTATCATATTAACCCAATGAAAAATAAGCAATTTTATTAAAACAGGCTATATTTTCCCAGGGATTTGAACGAAAGTTTCGTTTCATTTGAACAAAATTATCTCCATCCAATCATAATGTAATTTGAGATATTATCTAATTCCGTCCAAATCAAGAAATGGCAACCGAAGTTTAGAAAAAAAAATGTTCTGTCAATAAGGAAATGGAATGAAAGTTGCGTTCGGACCCCTGTGTTTTTCAATGGTAAATTTACCACCTGACATCACGGGGTGAAATAAAAAAAAACGAGCTTCAAATTGACGTGTAGAACGCAATTATGCACCTATTTTAGATTCTGTTTGTGGAAAAATTCAGGACTAAATTTTTCAGAAAATAATAAAAGTAGATTTTTTATTTTTTTGTTTATTTAATTTTTATGTTAATGCAAACAGCGAAAAAAGTGTCGATTTTTTAAATTTCATTTTTTATCTCTTAGACAAACTTTTTGTTATACTTCCCGTTACTTGGATTCAATGCACATAGATATAAGGAAGAAAGAAAGTTGTTAATTATAATGTTAATTGTTATAAACAAATTGTATTAACAAATAATCGACATTAAGGGATATTCGTCTTCAAAGTATATTTCTGTTCTTAAATTGCTTGCTTTCATGGTTAGAATGATACGTGGTCATTACGATTTAAGATTGAATGTTATTAATTAATTCTATAAACAAATGCACATCGCAAACATTTATAGGCAGAAAAAAATTGTTTTTTCTTCTAGTACTGTTGTAATTACATTACAACATAGGCGTTTTAAGCGAAAAAATCGTTTTTTCCAGTGACCTTGCTGAAATTATATTACTAATGATTTTTTCTGACCAAAATGTTGCTATGTATTAATATTTGTTTATTTTACAAGCAAATTATTTCAAAAAAATGCACATTTTAGGCGTTTTCAAGCGAAAGGAAATAGTTTTTTCTTTCAGCAAGGTCATGACCTTGCTGAAATTATATTGCCAGCGATTTTTTATGATAAAAAATTTGTTATGCATTAATATTTGTTTATTTTATAAATAAATGCACATTTTAGCCGTTTAAGCGAAAAGAAATCGTTTTTTCTTGTATTATTTTTAAAATTATATTGACAATGATGTTTTCAGAAAACCTTTTGCCATTTTTCACTATTTGTTCATTTTATAAACAAATTATGTAAAGAAATGTAAATTTGAGGAATTAATGGACAAAAAGAAAGCGTTTTTCGTCTATTTATGTTGAAATAACAGAATAATAGCGGTATTCATGTATTTTTATAAGACCTCTGTTTTTCATTCTTTATTGACGAGGTAATTTGAAACAAACGTTAAAATAAGTGATTCTCAAAAATGAATAAGTATACCTTTATCGCATTCAGTTACTACATCATTTTGCCAGTGATATTTTCTGATAAACTTTGGTTACAAAATGATCTATTGTTCACCAAGAGTTAATATAAAAAACATTGCCAAGGGGCATTGGCAAGGGGACTTACAATGAAAAGTACCCCGATTCTTCTACTTATTATAATATCTACAATGTGCATTTGGTAATTTAAATTGTTTATAAATTTTATATATTCTATTGTTCGACAAGAGTTCATGTAAAAAACATTGCCAACATCATTTCAACAAGAGTACAAGAAAGAAAATTGTTTTTCTGCCTATAAACGCCTACAATGTGTGTTTTTTATATAATTTGTTTATAATTTTTACGAATTCCATTTTATTCCAAAATTTGTTTAAAGAACATAATTCACAATATAATTTTAATAAGACTAGAAGAAAGAACGATTTTTTCTGCCTATAAACGCCTAGAATGTCCCGTGTAAGAAAATGTCCTGGCACTCTGGTTACAGGTCTGGTCCAAGTTTGGCATTAGTTAAAGTAAATAAAAAATATATTTCGGCATGTGAACAACAATATATATTTAGAAATTCGAGCCATTAAAAATGATTTTTCATATCGAATTTCAAGTTAAAATCATGACTCACGTAATCAATTGTAGCACACTTAACTTTCGACTAATAAAATAGTTGAAAATACTATTTGCATGACTGTAGAAAAGAATGCTTAAATTTGTTATACTTTAAAATTGGTTCGAATAAATTCAGTACAATTTGTATTCAATTTAAAACTTTTCAAATTCCTAACATTTCAAGTAAAAATATTGCATTGTTATCAAAATACATTTGGCTTTTTAACAACCTAGTTCAATTTGCAACCAAAAAGAATTACCAACAGAAGAGTTGAATTTCCAACCAAGAAAGATTTTTCAGGGACTTTATTCAACCAAATACCAGAGCAAATGAATTTTCAAAACAAAAAGAACACTTTTAAACAAAAGAGTTGAATTTTTAAGCCAAAAGGAGGAATTTTCAACAAAAAAGTTATTTTTGAACCAAAAGTTGGACTTTCTACTAAAATAATAATTGTTTAAACAAAATATATGGATTTTCAACCGGATGGTTGAATTTTTATGCTGAAAATATTAATTTTCAACTAATAAGTTGAATTTTCAACCAATTTTCAAACCAAAAAGACGAATTTTCAACAGAAGCGTTTAATTTCCAACCAAGAAACATTTTTCAGTCACTTTTTTCAACCAAATATTTGTATTTTTAACAAAAAATTATGACATTTTTTACCAGAACAAATCAATGTTTAAACCAAAAAGAACACTTTTAAACAAATGAGTTGAATTTTTAAACCAAAATGATGAATTTCCCACAAAAAAGTTACTTTCAAACCAAATAGTTGGACTTTCTACCAAAATAGTTAAATTTTTAACAAAATATGTGCATTTTCAACCAAATGGTTGAATTTCCATACCAAAAATATTAATTTTCAACAAAAAAGTTAATTTTCAACCTGATAGTTGAATTTTCTACCAAAATATTCTTATTTTCTACCCCAGAAAAAAAAACTAATTTGAAACAAAATAGTTAAATTATTAACCAAATAAATGAATTTTCAACTAAAATTATGAATCTTCAACCAAACAACTGAATTATTAACAATGTAGTTCAGCTTTCAACCGAATAGTTGAATTTTTAACCAGAAAAGACACATTTTTAACAAAATAGCTAAACGCTTGGAAAAATTGCTTGGAAAAATTGCTTGCAAATTTCGCAAAGAAACGTGACAAAGGTTTCGATAAACGAGATCAGTTCAAGCTAAGAAATTTATTCACAAAAAAAGAAGAATTTTCAAACGAAAAACAACACTTTTCAACAAAAGGATTGAATTTTTTAACGACACTTTTCGTTATTTTTCAACGAACTAATTAAACTTTCTACCAAATAGTTTAATTTTCAACCCAAATAGAGGAATCTCAACGAAAAATATAATATTTTATATTGAAAAAAAAAATTTTTTAATTTGAAATCAAACACTGTTGAATTCAACCAAAAAATCCTCAACCAAATCAGATTAATTTTCTAACAAAATAGTTGAATTTTCAACAACAAACAAATGAGATGTTTTTACCAAATGAGATAAATTTTGAAACGAAAAAGCAAAATTTTGAACGAAGGGAGAAAAAATTGTTCACTGAATTGTTCCATTGGTAAGCCAAAAAGACGAATTTTCCACAAAAACGTTGCAATTTCAAATAAAAAGGACGAATTTTCAAAAAAGAGTTAAATTACAACAGAAAAGTTAATTTGCAACGAAATAGTTGAGTTTTCTACCAAAATATTTGAATTTACTAGAAAAAAAAAGAATTTGAAACAGAATAGTTAAATTTTCAACCTAAGAGATGATTTTTCTACTAAACTTAAGCATATTTAACCAAACAACTGAATTTTCAACAAAGTAGTTCAACTTACAACTAAGTAGTTAAGTTTTCAACCAGAAAAGGCGAATTTTCAAAAAATAGCTGAAGCCTCTTCAGAAATTTGTTCACCAAAAGAGATAAATTTTCAAACAAAAAACAACACTTTTTAACAAAAGAGTTGAATTTTCAAACCAAAAATATGAATTTTCAACAATAATTGTCCTTATTTTTCAACCAACTAGTTGAACTTTCGACCAAAATAGTTGAATTTTTAAGAAAATACATGAATTTCCAACCAAAATAGATGAATTCTCAACGAAAGTTATAATAGTTGATATTATTTCAAGCAAAAAAGACGTTAATTTGAAGTCAGTTGAATTCAACAGAAAAAATACGAATTTCGAACAAAATAGCTGAATCCTAAACCAAATCAGATTAATTTTCTACTAAAATATTTGAATATTCAACAACAAAAAAATACTTTTTTTTTTACCAAAAGATATACATTTTGAATTGAAAAAGCCGAATTTTGAACCGAGAAAGAAAAAAATTTCCACTAAATTGCTGAATTGTCAAGCCAAAAAGACAAATTTTCTGCATAACATGCATTTTGCATTTTCAAACTGAATATATGAATTTTCAACGAAAAAGTTACTTTTCAACAAAATAGTTGAATTAACAACCAAGTAGTTAAGTTCTTAACCAAAATATATGAATCTTCTACCCATACGAAAATCACAAAGTAACTTCAAAGTAACTAAAAGTAAAGTTTAAAGTTACTGAAAAATTGTAATTCAGTTACAAGTTACTTTCTAAAATAGTAACGAAATTACCCTAAAAGTTACAAATAACGTAACTTTTCAGTAATATAGTTACTTGTAACAAGTTACTACCCAACTCTGTAGTAGAGTATTATAAGAGCAATTTTATAATTTTCTTCCGAGATAAATTTGATTTTTAATGTAAAATTGCCAAATAGTATAATAATATAAATAAATAATGTAAGTAATATATCTGGAGCTTTCAAGCGTGATTCGAAATCCGAGGTCCGATTTGTAGGTGCTGTCCTAAAAGAAAAAGGAAATAAAAGGAAGAAAAATACGAATTTTGAAAAAAATATCTGAACCCTCTTCAGAAAATTTTAATAAAATACATGAATTTTCAACAACAACAAAAGTTAATTTAAAGGCAAATACAGTTGAACTCAACAAAAAAATACGAATTTTGAACAAAATAGCTGAATCCTCAACCAAATCAGATTAATTTTCTACCAAAATATTTGAATACTCAACAAAAAAAAAAGAGATTTTTTACCAAAAGACATAAATTTTGAAACGAAAAAGCCGAATTTTGAACCGTGTAAGAAAAAAAAATTCCACTAAATTGTTGAATTGTCGAGCCAAAAAGACACATTTTCTGCAAAACATGCATTTTGCGTTTTCAAACCGAAAATATGAATTTTGAACAAAAAAGTTACTTTTAAATAAAATAGTTGAATTTTCATCCAAGTAGTTAAGTTTTTACCCAAAATAGATGAATTTTCTACTCATACAAAAATAATAAAGTAACTTCAAAGTAACTAAACGTAAAGTAACAATTTACTGAAAAAATTGTAACAAAGTTACAAGTTACAAGTTACTTTTTAAAATGGTAACGAAGTTACCCTAAAAGTTACAACTAACGTAACTTTTCAGTAACTCAGTTACTATTACTGTTGGAAAATTCAGTCAGTTTTCAATGACTTATGTCACTGAAATTTCATAAATTTGGCTTTGAAAATTAATCTGAGACCATATTCATTAATTTTCAGTGTCACGAAACTTAATTTTGAAGCAAAAGTTATTGAAATTTCATGAAATTGACTCTGAAACCGGTTTCAATTGCTTTTACATAACTTTTACATAAATTTAGAAGCTTTGTATGTGATATATTTTTCTATCGATTAATACATTTTTTGCAATCAAGTGTACAAAATTGGTTTTACTTTGTTATTTCGGAAGAAGTAATTTCAGAGAACTGTTATTAAAAAAGTTTCACTATTTACACTGAATATCCATAAGATATTCAATATTCATGAACATTTACAAAAAAAAAACTTACATTGAAATTTCAATAAGGCTATTTAAATTTCATTGTTGCATGAAATTTCTATGAGTTTTTCACTAACCATAGTGTAAAAATCTTCACTAACATTTTCATGAAATTTCATGAATTTACTTCTAACAGTGTCCCCAACTCTGGAGTAGAGTATTATAAGAGCAATTTTATAATTTTCTTCCGAGATAATGTTGACTTTTTAATGTAAAATTGCCAAATAGTATAATAATAATAATATATCTGGAGCTTTTGAACGTGTTTCGAAATCCGAGGTCCGATTTGTAGGTGCTGTCCGAGAAGAAAAAGGAAATAAAACGAAGAAAGAAGGCAGCACAATGGCAAAGGGGCTTCGTGGGTTGAAATCTCGATCTATTGGAGAAGCATTCGTATAGAAGTTGAAGTATATTTCATCCAGAGTACGAACCACAGACGTCTGGAGGTACAAAAGAGCCAAATCCATGTCTGGGACTTAACACGGCGTAGCGGTCGGGCCTTTGGGTCAGATGCTTGCTTGCTTGCCTTGCCACCCTCTTTCTATTCAGGCGTAAGATCGCTCAGGACCGTACCCACCCAGCTCTAAAAGTCTAAACTAAACTAAATCTAAATCTAAATCTAAAAGCCCCCTTTCCCATTTCAAACGAAACTGGTTCCTTAAAGACCCATTTTTTGTTCCCTTCTCTTCTATTTTCCAAGGCCCCTATCAATCATTTCGGGACTTCCAGAACTAAAAGCCAATTTCTACCTTAATAAAGTATAATTAGAAAAAAAAAA
>CAKNWT010130043.1:2739-13596 GCA_932066315.1 Andricus coriarius
CTGAAATAGTTCAATTTTCCGTTAAAAAAATTAATTTTTAACCCAAAAAAGTTTTTAAACTAAAGAGATATGTTTTCAACTAAAATGATGAATCTAAAAGACGAGAAAATTTCAAACCAAGAAGATTAGTTTTCCACCAACAATTACGAATTTTCAACTGAAAGAAAAGATCAATTTTTAACCAAAAATCAACAAGTAACATTTTCAGTTAAAAAAATAATAATTTTTAACCAACAAAACGACGATTTTCAACAAAATAGTTGAATTTTCAATTTAAAAGGATCAATTTTCAAAAAATAATAATAAAGTTTACCAGTAAAGAGATAAATTTTCTACTAAAATGATAATCTTTAACTGGAATAGTTAAATTTTCAGTTAAAAAAATTAAATAAAGCAAAAGAAAATGAAAGATATTTTAACAAAGTGGTTCAACCGTCAACCAAATAGTTAAGTTTTTAATTAAGTTGGATTTTCAGCAAACAATGTAATAGTATATATTTCCACTAAAAAAGCTTTTATTTTAAAATAAAGAATCGTTGAATTCAATCAAAAGACAAAATTTTAACCGAATAGTTGAATCCTCAACCAAAGAAGATTAATTTTTAATAAAAAAATTGCATTTTTAAAGAAGAATACAAGATCAATTTTCAAGAAAATAGTTAAGATTGTTAAAAATTGCTGAAAATGATCAATCTGCAACTGAAATAGTCAAATTATCAGTTAAAACAATTAATTTTCAAAAAAAAAAGAAGAATTTTCAACCACAGAGATGAATTTTCAAGTAAAAAGTTGTATTTGTTGCTACAAACAAAAGAAAGAAAATGTAAATATAATTTTCAACGAATTTTATAAGCGAAATAAAAACATTTATGCCAAAACCTCAAATTTTTTCTTTGTTGACGTAGGTACTTTCGGGCCGATTGCAAATACGAAAAAGCGATCAAACAGGAAAGTTGCTTATGGTAGAGGTTATGTTTTGGTATTGCGGTCTTTATTTATGAATGACGATTTCGAATTTGAAATTCCACATAATCTCAAACAAATTTTCGGTAGATTTTGCAGTATTATTTACTTCATCATTACTTCAAAATCGCATGTGACTATAAAAAAAATTATCCTCTTTCTGAAAATAAATCCAACAACCAATAGTCTTATAATTTCTTGTTAAAAACACATACTGGATTTTAAACGCAATTTCTAATGAGATATTAGAAATCAATCATTTTCATCATTATGACCCGTGACACAATGGGTGATTCTGCTCAGCAGAATCACCTTTTCCCTTCTTGAATTTACTGGAAGAATGACACACAAAAATCTCCCAACGAGATACAATTGCTTATAAAATTAAACTTGCTTATAGAGGTGGGTAATTGCCCATGGAAAACTCAAAGAACAAAAATTAAAGAATATTGATTCTCTTTTTTGGAACACTGGGCTCAAATTATTATATCTAATCGAATTCACAGTGTTCGAGACTTAAAACAAAAAGAAAAATATTTATCTCAATGAGCCATGCTCTTAATGCGAAAGGACAGAAAACGTCCTCGTAAATACTATGCTCATTCGCAGGATTTAAATTCTACTTTACAATTGAATTTAGTCAGGTATTTTCCTACAGCGAACTCCCGAATATTTTCTCGAGAAATTACGTGAAATACCTGGAAGCGTTAAATGTCCGTGACGTCACTCGTGCTCTTGTTTTTGTCCAAGGAGTGGCATTTCTGCAGGGCGATGGTTCTTTACAGCTGGAGTTTTCCACAGGGCCTTGATTTCCCATGGGGGTTAGTTGTTGTGAGGGCCCTGCTGGAAGTAAAGGGATTGAAACCTTATCCGTTTTAATCCGTCATCTATTCACAAGTATCTGTTTGAATACTTTTTTATACTGTTTAATCCGTTTGTATCCGTTGTATATCCAGTTATCCGCTTGAATAATAATCTTATCCGGTGTAACTATCCACTTTAATCCTTCTGTATCCGTTTTTGTGCATTACTATCTATTTTTATACATATGCGTTTTAATCCTTAATTTTGTATCCGCGACTCAATCCTTATCTATCCGCCAACTACTTAGATTTGATCTCGCCACCTATCATGGATTAAAAATGTATCCGTTTTAATCAATTCTTATCCTCCTTAATCATTCTCTTACCGTTCTAATCCAAGAATCTCTATCCGCAACTCTATCCTCGTCTATCCGGAACCCACTTTGACATTCGTTAATATCTATCATGGATACGATACTCGTCCATGCCAATCATTGCCTGTCCTCTTTAATCCGTCTCCACAAAAAATATTATTTATGCGTTCCAATCCATAATTTCCTATCCTTCACCCTATCCTTTCTATCTGCGACCTACTTTGATATTCTTCCTTAACTATCATGGATAGAATACTTATCTGTGCCAATCAAAACTTTTCCTCTTTAATATTTTCTCCATGGGAAGAATTGGCTATCCGTTCTAATCCATAATTTTCTATCCGTCACGTTATCCTTATATATCCGCGACCTACTTTGATTTTTCTCCTTATATAAAAGAGGTAAAATGTTAATCCGTGCCAATCATTGCTTATCCTCTTTAATCCGTTCTCCAGAATATAAATTGGAAAAAATATGGATTGCAAACGGATAAGCAATATATTTATATTTTCTATCAATTTAAATCCATAACCTAGTTAAAAATTCTTTTTTTGGGATAATGGATCATCTTTTTGGTTAAAAATTAAACCATTGGTTCAAAAGTCGTTTCTTCTTCTATTGAAAATCAATTTTTTAGAACTGAAAGCTTAAGTTTTCCACGACACACTCTTTTCTTTTCCGAGACACATTCTTTGAAATGCTACAGCGCCCCCTATTTTTTATTTTTTATTGATAACCATTTATTTTTTTGTTTCAAGGTCTGCTTAAAAAAAAAATAAAAACTTCCATTCAAAAATATTAACAATTGAATTTTTTATGAATTTTTGAAAAACGCCTGAAAAAAACTCTGTCAAATAGAAATACCCCCTTAATACTTTCGAAGGAATGTTCCTACCAGTCCTATTAATGTAAGTGTTAGTGCTGTGTCACAGCAGGATAGCACTTCTGAATGGTCGATTTCTTCAGAAACTCTAAGAGGATCCATTACTCCTTCGCCCTAGATGACAAAAACATTTCGTAAAAGCATTTGATGAATTAAGCCATTGCTCTTGGTCGCTCTGTGCTAACCCAAAAGAAATGTTTTCAAAAACAACTAAAGTAATAACAATTTTAGGTTATCTGAAAACGGTGAGAGATAGGCGAAATCTGAAAAAATCAGGATTTTCGTAAGGGGAATCGTGTAAAGCGATAAGAGATACGTGCCCTGCCGATGAAACGGCACTGGCGAACGACACTGAGCCGCCAGTGCTGTTTCAGAGCCTGTTTTGGCCGATTTCGGCACCTAAACGGCACTGAGAGTGCTGCTACGGTCATATAATGGTACTATTGTATTCGTCACGTACCGGGCGGGCAGAGTGATTTACAGTAGTTGGCCGCCACCAACCGAATTCCTTTTTAAAATTTTCTTCAAATTATTAACACTTTTTTTAATTGATGAATTTCCTCATTATATTGTATATATTTTATAATTATAAATTATATACTAATATACTATTCTGGAGTTGAATTCAGAAACGTTGTCTATTTTAGCGTATCTCATTCCATTTACGAGATACGTTATATTCATTCCAATTTTAAACTTCTAAACAAAAAATTAGATATCTGAAATTTTCGAAACCCGCAGATTCTGAATTTCTAACTTTCGCAGCGGTAATTTCAAAATTTTACCAATTTTGATTTCTAATTTATAATCCCTTTCAGCTGGTCTACTTGGTAGCCTAGTCGCAGGTATAAAGGGAGCCTTTGCAGGCATTTAAATCTGGAAACTGAGTAGCTTTAAACGAGCAGCATTGAAACAGCTTTGTGCAATGCCGTTTCAGTGCCGTTCAATCGGCAGGGTGAGAACTGACAATATTTTAAGGGTCTTATATAGTCATTGTCGTCGACTACCCCGAACTCGAAGTGATCCTCGGATTCATTTGGATTGACTTTGGAGTTGACACACGGATTAAAAAGGGTTGAAGCGGATCGAAAACTTTCTTTGGATTGTTTCAGGGTAATTCAGATTAATTCGGGCATAGACCCAAAAGTTTTTGCATATGAAGTTTCTCTTTTGTACATGGTTCAGAGATGCCTTCCCGTTATATTGAGCCAAGGAAAAAAAATCGTACTACACGTTTTCGTGAGAAACTGTTTAAAATTGTTTTCTCGTAAACGACGCAAGATATGAATAATTTTTTTTCATAATTCTAAATAATTTCAAATTATTTAAAAATTATAATTTCAATTATTCTTCATAGTTGTTTTTAGTTCAGTTATATTGTAAAGATCATATGCCATGAGATTCTTGAGGTATCTTAGCTTCAAAGCGGAGCAAAATTTGTTTTTGTCTCTAATATTGAATAAGCATAATTTTTTTGGATTGACATCAGGTCGAACGGGGTTGGTAAGTTAAATATTCTTCTTGCCTTTTTTTCTGAGATGTCTTTTGGCTACTTCAGATAGATAAGAAATCATTCAAATGTTCTAGCTGCGCTAAAATAATTTTTATTATCGTGAATTTCTTGTTCTAATTCTAAAGAAATCAATAAATACTCCTAAAATGCATGCAGGCTTCTTTCATGTAGATGAGTTTTGTAATGCAAAACAAATGGGTTTAGGTATTTTTAGTGAACTGGCAATGTAGTCTATTCACCGCAATTTTAAGTTTTTTTCTTTTTTGAAGAAATACAAAGTTTCTGAAAATCACCCAAATTGTGAAGCTAAGCTGCTACATGCTCTTTTCCATTACGACAGGTCTGATGTTTGGTCAAGGATATTTATAATATAACTTAAAGTATGATGTTATTGTGTCGACCAGGGTAATTAATTTATTAATTTCTGATGTTAAATTATTTGACCAGTAATCGACAAAAATTTAACATCAGAAATTAATTTATAATATAAAATTTAACCTACCCATGCTATAGTTTAATATACCTATATTAAAAAAAATACACTTGGTCAATCTTTTAAAGGATCAAATGAAATACTTATTTTCCTGTTTAGAATGGTTCCTGATTTGAATTTCTTTAGAATTAAAACTAGAAATTCACTATCATAAAAATCATTTTATTACAGCTAGAAAACTAAGATGATTGCTTATCTATCTGGAATATCGAAAAGACATCTTACAATTAGATAGAAATACGAGAAAAAAGTTTCCCTTTGCTTTAAAGCTCAGCAACGTTAAGAACCTCATGGAAAATTGTCTTCACATTATTACTGTACTAAAAATAACTATCTTTAAAAAAAATATTTTGAAGTTAATTAAAATAAATGCTTTTTTAGTCGGATGTTGATCGACTTTACCTATTTTTATGGACAAAATTTAAAACTACACAAGATAAACATCTCGTGAGGGTATCATTTTATAGATTTTAGGAAGATGACAAATTTTGAATTATGAATAACTAGTTTTTCTCAAAAACGCGTAGTACTATTTTTTTCTTCCTTGGCTCGATATAACCCGAGGGTATCCCCGAAACTCGTAGTCAAAAAAACCTGGATGTGCAAGCACTTGTGGATTGAACTTATACGACACTAGCTGTGTAGTATTTTCCGCAGGTAATTACAATATATTTCAAAAAGTAAATACATTATGCAGTATAGAATTTCAAGAACGAAAACACGCGCGCTCAAGCGTGCGATCGGTCTCATCTGCTCAACACCGAGCGTTCTTGTACACTGATCGTGGAGCGACTGAAAAACTTTTTCTATAGTAAACTATTCAAATCATCTTTTTTAATCATAGTGTTGTTTTTATCTTCAAATCGACGCTTTCAATCCGTGCAATAAATATGCTTTTGGGAACTCTGTGTATTAAACCACTTATTGTCTCAAAAAGACATATCTCAAGAGCAGAACCCTAAATTTTTGCGTTAAAATATTAAACACTGAACTGCGATGCATAGTTTTAATGCAGTGGGCATCCAAAGTCGTTGGGGTCAATTTGACCCCGTGTGATTATTATTGAATTCTAGAGAAGTGTGATTATGAAGGGTTACAATGGATACTCATCAGTAATTCTTTCCTTGGTCTGTTGGTTTTATGTTTGTATACTCTAGGGTTAGCTTTAATTAAAAAACAATATTTTGGCCGGTTCGGAAAGTGGTTATATTTCGAAAATCTCATTTTCTTAAATGGTCAACTTTAAATAACATTACATTAAGTTGAAGTGAAAGAAGTTACTAAAAGCATGCACTAATGATATGACACTAGCCAATTCTTTTCGACTAACTTTCTCATAAACTAATAACTCGAATCAATTTTTCATACCGTACAGACGTTTGTCATTTTATTCTTTAGGGCTGTCTGATATGGAAAACTATTCGAGTTATTAGTTTGTTTGAGTAACTTCATCAAAAATAATTGGTTAGTGTCACGCCTGGTATGTCCTTAAATCAAAGAAAATAAAGTTTTTGAAAAAAAATTGTGTTGTATGTTGATCTGCAGGTATTATGGTCGACGTGGGAAGTCTTCTAGTCTAGAATTGGAGCTGTCTGACAATGAAGAGAAATCTTCGTCAGCTACAAAACCTTCGACAAATATTGCAAGCATGTAAGGATTTTTTACAACTTATTTAATCATTTTTATGAAGACGATAATGAACCTTTAATCTTTGTTTTAGGAACAAGCCAAAAGCAGGGTTAAGTACAAATTCTGGTGGCGGGCACAAAGTCAGTAAGAACCATAACGTTTTTTTAGTCACTTAAAGCACAGAGCAAAAAAAACATTATTGTATTATATAATGTACAAAAATAGTTTTTTCGTAGGTTTTCAGTATGAACTTATATCAGGGACCCTCACTAAAACGAAACGAAACACAAATTGACTTTTGTTTCGTATTAGTCTCGAGCCCGAAACAAGCGTCTGTACTTAAGCTTTCTAATGCAACTGAAATTATACACAGTTTTATATTATTTTCTGCAACACCCCCTCGTGAAAATAATTACTGACTAAATACAGCTTTCAGAACAATTAAATAGAGACTTTTGTAATTTCCTAATATGTACCCCTGAGGTTATACCTGCATTACTTCTAGACTGCAGAAATACATACCATTTTCTCTGTTTAATATCCTGAAGGACCTAACTTCATTTATATCTATCGGCCAGGTACCTGCGAGCTGGGACAGAGCAACCCTTCCCTCAGGGGTTCTTTGTTGAAAAATTGGAAAAAAATTTGAAATTATAAAGGTCCTAAATCTGCAATCAGTGATTTGAAAGTAATATATTTAGAATCTACGAATTTTTCTGAATCCAACGATATGTAATTTGGCTATAAAGGTTCAAAATTTGAGAAGCATTAAGTATTAAATTAAATATCGAGCTAAAGTTTCTTCAATTAAACTCTTTCAAATTTTCCACTTTTCTAGGCAAGTAATGTATCATTGGAGTCAGAAAAATTCGTAGATGCTGATTATGCTATTTTCAAATCCCTAATTGCAAAATTAAATTATTTTAAATTGCCTTGCTTTGACCTGCCTGTGTACAAAAGACCCCTGCTGGAGTGAGCTCACCCAAACTGAGGTGCGTGAATAGGCCAAAAAGTAGTAGAAAAAATTCAGCCGGGACTGGCCTGACCATGCCTGAAAATTTAGCAAAAAGTTTACCGACCACTGGGCTAGATTTATATCGCATGATCTGATGTTTGTTTATTTTTCAGGCCTGTAGGGATAAGAGATTAAGCTTTTAACATTGCTATCATAAAAATAACAAAAGTTTTCTTTTGTAAATTCTAATGTTCATTTTATACCTTGACTTCCATAATTACAATTTTATTACCCCACAAATTTGTGATTTTGCAGAAAGTGATTTGCAAGTAAGAAAACCCGAACATGTAGGTCTTCACGACTACAGATATCTAAAATTTTCCATAAAAAGATTAAAATTATCCTTTAGTACAAATATCTAGTAAACTTTTAGAGACAGGGAAAAATGGAAAACATTTTTAGATTTTCCATCCAAAGACCATCATTATTGCGGGTAAGTAATATATATAAACGAATGTATTATTACATAACAAGTGAATGCCATGGAGATCAATAGTCTATGTAAATTTGTGAAATGTAAACAGGATTAGCGGCGACCCTTGGGGGCCTTATGGTGGCCTTGGAATAATGGGGATTTAACTGCGAGGTTCGAAATGGCGGTAGTCTTATAGGGACCAAAATATGACTGTTTAAGACACATTTAAAACAATGGCTTACTATACCTATATATACGCTGTCTTCAGTTGGTATTTATTTTCATGAGGTCATGTTCGAATTATTAGGATTTTCGAGACTATATGAAGCGGACCAGACATTGCCGTCTATCGACCAGAGAAAAAAACGAAAAAAGCGGAAAATCTGTTTCGTTGACACGCTGAAGCTGTGACTCGAAAATCCGCTTTTTCATGCATGTGTTGAAGAAAATAATTTGTTTCCCTGAGATGAAACAAAACAGTAAGGTCAGTTTTTTGCATCTCATAAAGACTGAAACGAAGCGAAACAAAAGTTTGGTGTCGGTCCCTGACTAACATACTTTATTGTTTTAAGGCACAGGCATTGTACCTTTTAATTGATTTGCATTAATCGGATTCAAGACATTTTTTTTATCTGTATCTTTGAAATTGTATATCTGATTCAAATTCATACATTTAATTCATTATAATTATCCTCCCCAAAAAAGTCAGAAAAAGTCCAAAATCATCAGACTTTCTGATGATTTCTGACTATTCTTATGATTCATAACGAATTTGACTATTTCCAACGATATGCTCACTCCCTATCTGATCAGATAGTTCATCGGTCTTTTCGAAACTCATGGAGAATTTCCTAACTCATGGAGAAGTAAATTTAAAATTATAAAATGTGATGTTCCGCAAGGAAATGTCCCACTTTGTCGGTATCGAGTTACATATAGGGGCATATAGCCGGATAAATTCCCGCCATTTTTACCCAGAACTAACCCTCTATGTTGAGAAACGAGTCGCCGTGGCACTTCTCAAGTTGGAACTTCGAAAACCCGCTTTTCGAGAAAAACTCATCTACGTTGGCGATTGCCATAAGCGCGTGTAATATTTTTTCTTCTAACATAAAATTTTCCTACTTCAGGTCATTTCCGGGACATAAGTATAATGTGACGAGATAGAGAGTATAGATTGAAATATGATTTACCAATGAAATCCCAAATAGATACATTTGTCTGTTGTTCACAATAACGCGAATATATATGTAGTTTATAACTTTTTGAAGAAAATAGATATGGGCATTTCCACGAAAAGTGTCATTTTCGGCAAAAAGAAAGTTAAAAAGAAAGTTTGGAGCACATCTTTCAAACTTTTTTCACACATTGTACATGCTTAAAGAAATTTATTTTTTGTAACTGATACGCATGCGCAATATAAGTGGCCCACCTGAAATGGCTATTTGTGATACAAATGCGCGAAATAGGCGATTGCCGACAAGCGTGAAACTTGCAGCATTAGCCGGTGTAAATTTACCGAAATACCTAAATGTATACTGATAGACGATGTCATTTTACGGCAGCTATGTAAAATTACATCGACCAGTGATGGACATAAAGGGACCCTCGAACAGCGATGTAATATTGCATCGTCTGTAGGAGGAATTTCCCGAACGGAAATCTGAAGTTTCAGATTTTTGTTGTTGTAATTTTCAATTCTATTTGTAGTTTTACGTTTCTCAAATTATAGTTAAGGTGGCGTCCTTTGGTGATGAGTCTTCGTTGCACGTTGCTTATTAATTATATTTATCAGCACATGTCACCATTCTTGTGTATATTATTTTGTTTAAATCATCTTTATTCTGACCGCGGTAAAGTGGAGTTTATTTCAGTTATTATTTTTTCCTAAATATATCAGATTGCGCTATGTTTGTGATGCTTATGTACGTAACCTCACTTAGTCGATTTACATCGCGCTGTATACAAATTCTATTAGTCTGATTTATTTTTAATTACTTCTTGTTTTTATTAATTAATGCTTTAAATTATTCATTTTTTAATTATATATATATAATATTTTTTCTGTTTATAATATATCTCTGTTTCTGGCAGGACTTTCACTGCCAAGGTTCGACAGTTCGCACGCGAGCTGTGGATCTGTCATCACACACTTAACAAGTCAAAGCTACTGACCATCAGGCATCATATTGTTGACAGAATACGAGTACTATCTAACGCTAGGAGAAGTCTAGAGCGGAGAGAGAGGTGGGTCAGAGAAAATTAACAGTTTTTGTCTGACCCATCTCGACTCTTCCAAGACCTATTAGTTACTGTCGACCACCCGCCCACACGAGAGGAGGTCGAGACATTTTGGAGAGAAGTCTACGAAGTCCAATATCCACTGAAAGAACACTCGAAGAATATAAATAGCTTCAAGGAGCTGTGCAATACCCTCATAACACCTGAGGAGGAATGCCCACCTATCACTGTCGGGGAGGTGAAAAACGTATTAAGAGGCATGAAGAACTATTCCGCTCCGGGACCAGATGGTATCAAGACCTTCTGGTGGAAGAAGTTTCCTTCAACCCACCAGCATCTGGCCCGCATTTTCACCTCATTTCTAAAGTTGGAAGAGCCTATTCCGGAGTGGTTGGTAGAAGGGCGCACAGTGCTCCTGCCAAAAACGGGCAACTTAGCTGACCCTAAAAATTACAGGTCAATAACTTGTCTGAACACACTGTATAAGATCTTCACAGCTATCCTAAATGATAGGATTGTTTGGACAAT
>CAKNWT010130050.1:677-11177 GCA_932066315.1 Andricus coriarius
TGACGAGTGGTTTGCATCGAAAGATAAAGACTTTTTTTGGCGTGGTATACACAAATTACCCGAGAGATGGGGAAAATGTATAGCAAGCGAGGGAAAATACTTTGAATAAAGTTTATTTTATTTTCTGCAAAAAAACGACTTTCTTTTGCCTAAAAAACAGCGCATTTAAGCTTATATACCTGGTACTTCGCGTGCTCGCAAGCTCTGCCATCATTAATAAACCTACGAAACACCCTGAATTAACCTTGTATGTACTCCTTGTAGCAGGATTGTACAAGTGAAGGGTCTAGATCAACGTCATCGAAGATCATCAGTCAACGATCGCGTTTAGTAACATTCCGCGAACTAACAGTAATTCAAAACAAGTTTTCGTTTTGAATTCTACAAATAAAATTCGAAATTCCGTGAATAAGTCACAACCGTGTGGAAATTCCATCTAAAAGAGAATCAAGGGGATAGAAAATTAATTGACTCAAAAAAAATTCTAACTTTTTCGAGATTTAATCAATCCGAATAATATAACCCGTTGTGGTCACACCTCCAAATACACCTCCAGATATTTTTGGCTGCAAACAAATCATAAGTGATGTTGAAACAATACAAAATAGGAAAAAAATATCTACGAAGCTTCAGTGATAATTTAACTATTCGAAAAAAATACTAGACAAAAAAAACCGGAGAAAATCGGAAAAAAGCGGAAAGCCCGTGGGGTCTGTTGGACCCCATATGAACACAACGGGTTAAAACAAATTTTCATTCTTTATAAGTTTAAAATATTTATGAACCTGTGTCTGACCATATAGAACTTGCCAAACATTTAATTAGACCCTGGATTTTCACTTATTAATTGCATACTCTCCTTTATTTCAAAATTTTTACATTTTAGCAAAAACAAATCTCAATCCATTGTGAGTTTTTTTCTTTTAAGGATTGATCACTCGTAGATGAAATTCTTATAATGGATTCAGTCATCACAATCTTTTTAATATTCAACAAATGTTAAAGATTATAACTTCTATTCACAGCAAAACTATAACTAGCCTCAGCATATTACCTTTTTTTTATATCATTTTGCGTTTTTTTTAACGCGCTTCAGGCCATACAATTACAAAATGCCTAACGATCCAAATCAAACTCAATTTACCGACGATGTCAATCGTACACTCAATGAACCCATGATGACTTCCATGACCGAGTGTTTTGCCATACAACAAAGGGTTATAAACATCCCTACTTATGACGGAAAAAACATGCCCGTTAGAGATTTCATTCAGGACATAATCAATGGGGAACCTTCAGTGCCAGCAAATTGTAAAAAACAATACCTTAGAGCCGTTTTAGGCAGATTAAAGGGTGCGGCCAGAGATAGCGTTCACGGAAAGAATTTTGTAACAATTAATGATTTACTTGAACATTTGAAACAGCGATTTAAACTCCGGAAAACTTATTCATGATATATTCATGAAATCTCGATAATTCGAATGAATCGAGAAGAAAATGTTAGTCAATTTTTCGATCGAGTCATTCTCCTAAAATCAGGAGCGCAAGCGGCCCTTGAAAATAAATATTAAAATGTTAAACAATTATTACTTCCTCTTAACGATTGTGCCCTCAAAGCTTTCAAACGCGGGTTACCTGACAATATAGCACGCTTAGTAGAGGCGCGTAATCCCCAGAGCGTAGATTTCGCTCTGAAAGTCGCGCTCGAGTACGAAGCAAGACAGCAGTTACACTCTCAGCATCCTACAAACCCAAATCATGAATGAAAATATTTTCAACCCAGTTATTTGGACTCATATGATCATAATCCTAGTCCTCATATTCGCTTTACAACGACTGCACACCCTTATGAAGCTTCCGATCCAAAACAAAGCACAATTTTAGACACGCAAGAATTGTACAATTTTCCGTATAATTATATTTGTCCATGCGAGTATTCGCGTGCATTTAACCCTTATTTTCCAATTGCTCCGTTGCAAACTACAGGCTATCCTAATCCATACTATTCGCAGTATGAAATTGTTATTTAAGCCCCTTTTCCAGCAAATACAGGCCATTTAAACTAATACTCCGTTCATAGAACAGGCGCAGCGACGGGCGAGACGAAAGAAGAGCGTCGAATAAGCGCACGAATCCTAATGAAACGAGAAAAATCGAAGATGAATCTATAGACATAAAAGAATTGAACCAAGGTAGAATTTCCATTATAGGCACAATAAAACAACCCATAGAAAAATCTATGGTAGTTTTTCACGTTTTCTCCACAGAATTTCCTTTGATGACAGATGGAATTATAGGAAGAAAATACCTCCGACAAGAAAGGGTTAAAATTTCATTTTGGCATAATCATATAGTTACTCATTCGAACCCTTTGAAGCCAATTCCTTTTGTCGATAAAAAGTCAAAAGTTGCGCAGGATCAGATAACTGAGTATAAAGGAACGAAACCAACACAAAAATTTAATATAAAAACCGTTGAGGAACTTGAACTAGATAGTAAAACGGAATTCGATCAAAGAATAAAGACATTTAAAAACAGGGCTGAAAACGAACTAAATGAACTCGAAACTCAAGGAGTTAGAAATGAAGGAAGTCAATAAAATAAGTATGCAGATGCCCCAGAAAAAGTAAAATCTCCCTCAAACACTATAAAATATCCATCAACCAACAATCTAGTTTCAACAAAACAAAAGGGTGATGAATCACCACAAGCCATATTAATCCCATCACAAAAATCAACCGGAACCATAGCTAAGCCAGGGACCTTAAAATCTGTAATAAATTACAAACCGCGATATATGCCTCCGTTGCAAGCAGAGCGTGAGCTGGCTGCCAGGCGTAGCTGCTTTGACAAGTTGCGAAGGGAGAATTTAAGGATAGGGTTACTTATTCTACCCCAAACGCGATCCCAGAACACTTATAACAAAAAGGCTAGAAACATAGTATCATCAACATTCTTACCAACTTATCAATACATATTTCTGTTGCATAGACAGAACGACACCAACGCTTGCCCAAGGAAATGCTTGATTGGTAAAAAATGCACCAAATCTATCTCTATACCTCTACACATATATGGATATATAAATATTTTACCTAAATTAGAGAACTTTTTGACTAGACAGTTTTCTCTCTGATCTAAGAATAATAATTAAAGAAAGATTGAATAAGTGACTTTGACACACTGATTTGATTCAGGAGATCGAGCTCATTGAATCGAACGAATGCATGAAGCTGGACCTTTTGAGTTCAAAGAAATTAATTTACTTGAATGTTTGAGAATTTTATTTTGTTAAAATAATACATTTAAGGAGTTTGATTCTTTGAATCAATAAAAGAAATGTGTCTGGTTCAAATAAGGGATCACTACTTTAGAGAAATAAATTCCCGCGACTGAACCATGGTACTCAAGGAACACTGCTGAAAAATGGTATAACCTTAAAACACGAATGCATATTAAAATTAATGCCTCGAACTTATGAAATCGATATGAGGAACATGTTTTCTAAATTTCATATAAAATTACAATAATCATTCAGATAATTCTATTTTGCACAAAATCTAAATAAATTCATTCTTCACTGTTAAAAATGTTTTCAATTTTAATATACATGTATTGTATATAATGTATATTAGTATATTATAATATACATGTATTAGTTCTACTACATGATGGTATATTAAAATTAATTTACAGTATATGCAAATGACCTTACTCCCATGTATATTAAATTTTGATCAGATTTTGACAGAGTAAAAATTAATAACATGATACCTTTTACCAGTTAGCCGAAAAGATATTTTACTTATAAGTCAAAAGTTCAATTACGCTAAATAAATATCGGCTCTTATCTACGATTACCTGTACTCACATTAAATTTCGACCAATTTTAGAAAAAGTTATGCTTCAATTACAAAAGCAATTGCATCAATTACCTCAAATGCAAATATTTGACAAAATGTAAAGAAATAAAAGCACTTTCAGTTTTAAGCAACTGCTCTACCGAACTCTATATTATATTGTATATTTTATATACCACCTTGTATATTTTAACTAAAATGGAAATATTGTTTTGCAAATGTCTTCATATATCATATATCATAGATTCTGGGATGTATCAAATTACATGTAATCAAGCAAGATTGATGAAATTTCCTATTTTCCTAATCCCTACAATCAGTTACAAAGTTCTCAAGAAAAACAGAATTGTAATCACTCGTTCAGCTATTCAAGTGAAGAAGGGTCTACGCCACACAGGTCGCACCTTTGTTTCGATATCTATCAAAATGAGGACATTTTCTTTGAGGACGATGAACAATTCTAAGTAGGGAGGACGGAAAATAAAAATCGAAAACTTTTCCAGTCAAAATCTTCACTACACGTGAAGAAACAAATACATGGCACCGGAACATGATATTGACATGGCATCATGCTGCATCATCCGAGATATTGGATTCTTTAAGGCTGTTTCCACCAGAAGAAGAATCTCGAAAACTAAGCAAAGGAACACTACACATCGAACTTCGTATGATGATAGCACCATCTCATCATAGCTGCTCCTCACACGAAATTTAATCCTATTGTGATAAGATCTCACCGGCCAGGGAATGCCTACAACACTGTAAGAACATGGCAAGTGATATCCATGTTAACCTTAATAATTCACCTCAAGACCACTTTGGATAGCAATCCTACCATTTCAAAATTCTTCCCTTATAAATTATCATCAATGACAAATTCCATAATATGGACAAAGATTACACTCACATTGCAGAATCCTTAAAAGCAAAATGTTGGTGTTGGACAAATTACATAACAAGCTATGAAACCACTATTGAGCCCTCAATATAAGTAATTCTCTAAATTCAGCCTTTAACCAACATGTTTTAGTAAAACATAAGAAAAAAAATTCTATCTTATGTGCTCTTGATAAGAAGAGGCATAAGTGAGTAATTTATCTAAGCAATTTATGTAATGAAGTGAGAGATTTCGTTAAGGTGGGCTGAGCAAAGAAATAAATATTCTATGAAATATTTATTTTAAGAGAGGTGACATCAGAATTATTGTAATTAATGAGAATGAGAATCTGATAAATAAGTGAAACCACAACTGCACACAGCGACGTCCCTAATCATGATAGCCGCCGGCTTCAGAAATTTAATGCGACTGCGATAAGGATTAGAAGACCACCTGCGGAATAAAATGCCACACTCATATTATGGCATCTCAAACCACGTTTCGCAGCAACTGGCAAACGAGTCACCTACACGCGGAAATCATGTAAAGTAGGCTAGAACAAAATAGTAGCGTCTGCAAGAGAAACATTGTCGATTACAAGATCATAGGTCGCACAAAATACGCGCAATGGAGAATCTTTTCACCTCGTAAAATTGCCTCTTATTTTGGAATCGAGAAAATAATAAATTGTAGAATTTAATCAAATTCTACATGGGTATGCTCATGTAAAGGTAAATTGGGAGTTCTTAATGTAATTAAATACAAACCGGCTAAATTGAAACTACGGCCTGCACTTAAAAGAAAAGCACACAAGTCTTTGTAGAATTGTGACCAAGTATGTAAGACCACATATACCATTATCACCATTAACTGTCCAATAATCAAGGTCAAAACCTTGAGTAAGACTGTTACATCCCGAAATTTTTAATGTTTAATAATAGTGGAGCAAGGCTGTGAAGTGCCGTACTGTGGGATCAAGTGGACGCAATATCAAGAATAGAAAGTGAGCTTACGTATAGAAGAACCACAAATAGCAAAGTGCGTGCACTGTACGACGCACGGGTGTCGCACCACTGCGGGGTTTGTCGTACGGCGTGCGCGCAGGGGATGGGGCAACTACACAAACTTAAGAATGTGATACGTGCGATATTAGCATGTTTGTGTCCACAGTAATAAATTTTTCTTATTGAAACTATAAAAGGCGATGAGAAACGTGAGAACGAAAACTAATAGCCTATTTCTGGTAAAATGATTTAAAAAGAATATGAAACCGGTGTAACAGTAATTAACTTACAATATTTACAACAGAAATAGATTATTATTTTTTTTTCGAAACTTTTTTTATCAACAATTTTTTTTTCAAACTCTTTTTAAACCATTTTTTTCAAACTTTTTTTAAACGATTTTTTTCAAACTTTATTTAAACCATTTTTTTCAAACTTTTTTTAAACCATTTTTTTGAAATTTTTTATTTGCGGCTACTTTGACTAATTTTTCTCCGTGTAATATTTGGTTTTTTCGCATTTTAGGCCATTTTACAACTTTTGCTAGTGATATAAAATGTAATTTTTAATGAGTATTTAAAATTTGCAGCGACAAAACTTAGAAATTTTATCGCGTACTGCGACAATTTTTTCAATAATTTTTTTTCAACTTTCGTGTAATGTTTTCTTTTTATGTGCTTCAGACTATTTTAAAACGATTAAGAATTACATCAAATGTAAATTTTTCGTAACATTTACAATTTATCATCAAGATGGAGCTTAGATTTTTTTTCTTAAAAAAAGGAAGTGTCCACTTGTACCAAAATTTCGGTGTGAATATGGATACGGCTACAAAAAAATCCAGCTATTCGTAACCTGCGGTCGTTTTGAAATAATGATGATGACTTGTACAAGCCAATATTATGCCGAAGGTCTTTTTGAAACAACGATCCAGAGTTTATCCGACGGTCTGCTCATACTCGGGTCAAAGTTTCACCTACCGTCGGGTGCACCATGGTGACTTGTGGCTAACTGACTGCTGTATCTAAAGTCAGACCCACCGCATTCTTGCGGTCGTACCGACCAAACTGCCACAGTTCATCCGATTATCGGCCCAAAGTTGGGCCAGAATTGGGCCCAAATTAATCTGGAGTGCCGAAGTGCCGAAAATTAATCCCCTAATTTTGCGTAACCGACATGTTGATAGTTCTCAATTAGTATCGATGTTCTCGATCCCTTTCCCTCTAATTTTGTATACCGACAATGCTGTTATTTTTATTTGTATTCTCGAGCCCTTCCCTCTTAATTTTTTACCGAAATGCCCACAAATAATTGATGATTTTTTAGTAATATTACCGACCACTTCTCCCTTTATTTCTGTCTACTGAAACGCCGCCAATTAGTGATTTTTATTCAAGTTCTCAGCCCCTTCCCCTAATTTTTGAATATTCAAATGCTGTTAGTTATTAACTTTTATTTACGTTATCGAGCCCTTCCCTCCTTGTTACGTTGCAACGTAACATATAATATTTTAATTTCTAACGCGAGAGCTAAAGCTCTTTGTCTATTGGCCGAACGAACGGCGATAAGTGGGTAGAGAATCGATGGAGCGGAGTACGGGTTCGATCGCGACGTTGGCGAGTCACCAGTTATCTGCGATAGATCGTAGTGTAGTGTAGATCTCCGAAGCGGCGTGCCTCACCGGATTTAAACGATATATCCTTTTTTTCTGAGTTTGTATTTCCTCGTTTTATCTTTGATTTATTCTCTGTTGCGTAACAAGTATCGATCGGGTTTTTACACGAAACCAGTTTTTTCTTATCAGTTTCAGTACCATTGGTACTGAAACCAATCCGGTGCAGACAAAGCGTCTCACACCAAAACGAATCACATTCTCAGCACCGAAGCTGATTTCTCTCGTTAGTTCGTCTCAGCGCATTTCGGCATTGTAGCACATCTTCTCGACCACGTGGCGACGCCAACCTCGCGTTATTTGCTCCCGCGTAAGTGACCGATATTTATCGCGGTAAATTCATTTTGCAATGTATAGCTTCTGTATCGGATTCATAATAGTTTGAATAAATCTGGGTTTTTTTGTGCCATAAGGCTTTTTCCCATAACAAGTGCTTTTTTATTGCTTTTTATCATCTAACTAATTTAATAGCTTACGGTATTTATTTCCGATTCTAACTAAGTCACCGAGCCACCTATGGCAAGGTGATTCGCAACAAAACATGGTGCCCCCAGAGAGATCTGATGTCTCTCAAATCTGAAAAAACATTAAAGCAATTTATTCTCGAGCAATCTAAAAAATTATCGTCGGCGTCATCACGCGGTGGAACATTTCGGCACGACCATTCGCGCGCGAAACACGAATTTTGCAGGCAACAAGTGAAAGGAGAGGGGAGTCACTCGAGGTCGGGCGCCGTTCGCCTGGGCGGCCATCGTTCGCACTCATCCCCACTTCTACCAGCCAGAGAGAAAGGTCCGCGACCACGCCACTTTGTCTTCAGCCTTCGTAGCGTTCGCAGGAACATCAACCTGGCATTGCCGTTTCCATTCGCCGTTGTCGCTCCCAAGAAAGGATCACCTCATCACCCGGCCTGCTTTGGAAATCTACTGAATCAAGATAAGTTCTTGTTGTTTTTTAATTGATATTCTTTCTTTTTGTTTGTGATTTATTGACCCTTTGAAAAGATGATGTAATCTGTGCGCAATACACATAACCTCTTGTCTCGGACAAAGGAGAACCACGTGGTGGATTTTCCGGCGTGTTTTCTCGATTTTAAAATTCAGCAAATCAATTACGGGATAATTTTATTACTGGTCAACATTTATTCGGAAATTCTAATTTGAGTGTTTAGCATTACAAACAGTGTTTTATTCCAATATTCGGGTTTGAAACATGAACAAAGAAAGACCACGTGGTGGACTTTCTAAGATATTTTGTTGAATTTAAATTTCTGTACCAAATAATTATGAGATAATTCTTAATGTTTTTCAACAATTATTACCTACTTAAATCTGAGTGGCAGTTTTTTATGAAACAATGAACAATCGATGCACTTGTTTTTTGAAACTAACTTAAAGTGTTTTTAACCAAGTTTATCGATCTAATTAATAAAAGATCAATATCTTTTCGGTTCTTTCAATAATTTAAAAATGAATTACAGTGAATTATTTTTCGAAAACTAATCAAAGCGTTTTTCTGAGATATCCCGTCTCATGTAGTCGTGCTCTCTCACGTTTTAAAGAATTTAAATAAATTAATTCAATTTAAAAATGTCTTTTTTTATATGGTATTCTCATGCATTCATAAGCTTTCAAGGGAATTATGATTACTAAGTAGCTTTACCAATTGGGATAATGGGCTTAACAATTCATTTCGCCTTAATTGGCTCTACCGATTGAGCTTGCTGTGCATTTAAACCATTCATCTTGTTTTATTGGTTAGATTTGCTTGTTTTTCAAAAATCATTCCAATAAATCTGCTGATTTTCTCATGTATTTAATCCCATGTTTGAAGAGTATTTCAATTTTCAAAAAGAATTAAGGTTGATGAAACTGCATTTAGGAAAATTTTAAAGCTCATATATTCTCGCCACATGATACCCCATTGTAAGCATAGGTATTGCTTTCTCGCTTGCGTTGCGACCACTCGGGGCGGCACTGGTTAGGGAATTGGATAAAATTTGAATCCCAACCAATTAATTATAAATTAATTTCCTGAAAAATAAATAAAAGAAAAAAGAAAAAAAAAAGGGACGGATCCAGGACAAAGCAAAAGCGCATAGCGCACATTAGTCAGAAGGGGATTTCTTTGGAAACTCTAATCGTAGATACAACCGTGTATCTAGATAATCCTGCCTGCGACCCTATAAACGCTAAACTCCGTTTATCAAAAATTACTCAACTTTTTGACGAATATTTCATACTAAACAACGAATTAACAACGCTAAAGTCTGATCATCCTCGTTTAGACGCACTCCGGGAAATCAATGCAAACTATTATGAACTTGCGACGTCGATTACGAAATTACAAACTGCAAACCCAGTCGCTCAGTCAACTCTTAATACAAGTAACATCACGATTACCCAAAGACGAGACAAACCGAGACTTCCTGAAATCAAAATTCCTACATTTAACGGAGAACAGGGAAAGTGGCTTTCGTGGAAACATAGTTTTGAAGGTGTAATCCATTCGCGAACAGACATTACTGATTACGTTAAACATTCCCAATTAATTAACGCCCTTTCAGGACCCGCACTTGAAAAAATCGTAGCTTTCCCCCCTAGCGAAGAAAACTATTCGATTGTATGGAAATCATTGTGCGATACGTATGATAAGAGACATTTTATCATACTCGAACACCTTGACGCGATCTTGGAAATCCCTAAAGTAACCAAGACCAATCCTGATGAGCTCTCAGCCTTAGTTGACAAGGCGAAACAACACATCAGAATGTTGAATGACATGAAACTAGAGATAAACGATTATGGAGAGCAATGACTCTAAGAGTTCTAGAAAAAGCTTTACCACCGGGAGTTTTGAAAAAATGGCAAGAGAGACTCAACGGGATTGATCTGCCTAAATTGACAGACATTTTTGAATTCATCCAGTTAACAGCTTATAGACTACAATCATTCGAAAAAGCTGCCCCGAGCGGCCGCAGTGTGGCGGGGAAGAGGGGGAGGGGTGAAAGGATCAATCAACCTTTCTCAAAGATGAGAATGTTGAATGACGCAAGGTCTTTCGTGACCTCAGCCTCAAACAACAATC
>CAKNWT010130061.1:3908-16342 GCA_932066315.1 Andricus coriarius
ACAGACTCGGCGCACTGCTGTTCCAAACTTCTTCTTTACCTTGGCTAAACATGTTTTAATAGGAAAAGCCAGAGTCTGCCCCAGCATAGGTGCTTCACTGCGCCCCGTGTTACTTGTACTACGGCAAAGCATGTTTTAAAAGCAAGCGCCAGAGTTCGACACAGACTCGGCGCACTGCTGTTCCAAACTTCTTCTTTACCTTGGCTAAACATGGTTTAATAGGAAAAGCCAGAGTCTGGCCCAGCAAGGGCGGATCGCTGGGCTCAGTGTCACTTGTACTATGGCAAACCGTGTATTAAGGGAAAGAGCCAGAGTTCGGCCCAGACTCTGCGCACTGCCGTTCCCAGCTTCTTCTTTACCTTGGCTAAACATACTTTAATAGGAAAAGCCAGAGTCTGACCCAGTAAAGGCGCATCACTGGGCTCCGTGTTACTTGGTACTATGGCAAACCATGTTTTAAAATGAAGAGCCAGAGTTCAACCCAGACTCGGCGCACCGCTGTTCCCAACTTCGTCTTTACCTTGGCTGAACATGTTTTAATGGGAAAAGCCAGAGTCTGGCCCAGCAAGGTCGGATCGTTGGGCTCCGTGTTAATTGTACTACGGCAAACCAGGTATTAAGGGGAAGATCCACAGTTCGACCCAGACTCGGCGCACTGCTGTTCCCAACTTCTTCTTTACCTTGGCTAATCATGTTTTAATAGGGGAAGCCAGAGTCTGACTCAGTAAAGGCGCATCACTCGGCCCCGTGTTAATTGCACTATGGCAAAACTTGTTTTAAAAGGAAGAGCCAGAGATAGACACAGACTCAGCGCCCTGCTGTTCCAAACTTCGTCTTTACCTTGGCTGAACATGTTTTAATGGGAAAAGCCAGAGTCTGGCCCAGAAAGGGCGGATCGCTAGGCTCCGTGTTACTTGTACTACGGCAAACCAGGTATTAAGGGGAAGAGCCAGAGTTCGACCCAGAATCGGCGCACTGCTGTTCCAAACTTCTTCTTTACCTTGGCTAAACATGTTTTAATAGGAAAAGCCAGAGTCTCGCCCAGCCAAGGCGCATCACTGGGCCCCGTGCTACTTTTACTATGGCAAACCATGGTTTAAAAGGAAGAGCCAGAGTCCGAACCAGACTCGGCGCACTGCTGTTCCAAGCTTCTTCTTTACCTTGGCTAAACATGTCTTATAGGAAAAGCCAGAGTCTAAACCAGTAAAGGCGCAATCAGTGGGCCCAGTGTTACTTGTACTACGCCAAACCATGTTTTAAATGGAAGAGCTAGAGTTTGGCCTAGACTCGGCGCACTGCTGTTCCAAACTTCATCTTAACCTTGGCTAAACATCATTTAATAGAAAAAAGCCAGAGTCTGGCCAGGGAGGCCGCATCACTGGGCCCCGTGTTACTTGTACTATAGCAAACCATGTTGTAAAAGGAAGAGCCAGAGTTCGACCAAGACTCAGAGCACTGCTGTTCCAAACTTCGTCTTTACCTTCTCTAAACATATTTTAATCGGAAAGGCCAAGGTCTGATCCAGCAAAGGCGCATCGCTGTGCCCAGTGTTACTTGTACTACATCAAAAAAAGTTTTAAGAGGAAGAGCCAGATTTCGGGCCAGGCTCGGCGCACTGCTGTCGCGAACTTCGTATTTACCTTCTCGAAACATGTTTTAATGGGAATAGCCAAGGTCTGATGCAGCAAAGGAGCATCACTGTGCCTCGTGTTACTCCTACTACGGCAAACCATGTTTTTAGAGAAAGAGACAGAGTTTGGCATAGACTCGGCGCACTGCTGTTCCAAACTTTGTCTTCACCAGGGCTAAATATTTTTTATTAGGAAAAGCCAGAGTCTGGCCCAGCAGAGGCGCATCAGTGGGCCCCGTGTTACTTGTACGACGGCAGACCATGTTTTAAAAGAAAGAGCCAGAGTTCGACCCAGACTCGGTGCACTGCTGTTCCAAACTTCGTCTTTACCTTGGCTGAACATGTTTTAATGGGAAAAGCCAGAGTCTGGCCCATAAGAGGGCGGATCGCTAGGCTCCGTTTTTCTTGTACTACGGCAAACGAGGTATTAAGGGGAAGAGCCAGAGTTCGACCCAGAATCGGCGCACTGCTGTTCCAAACTTCTTCTTTACCTTGGCTAAACATGTTTTAATAGGAAAACCCAGAGTCTGGCCCAGCGAAGGCGCATCACTGGTCATAGTTTTACTCCTACTGCGGCAAACCATGTTTTAAGAGGAAGAACCAGAGTTCGACCCCGAATCGGCTGACAAATGTTCGAAACTTCGTCTTTTCCTTGACTGAACAAGTTCTAATAGGAAAAGCCAGAGTCTGGCACAGCGAAGGCACATCACTGGGCCCAGTGTTACTTGTACTACGGCAAACCATATTTTAAGGGAAAGAGCCAGAGTTCGGCCCAGACTCAACGCACTGCTGTTCCAAACTTCGTCTTTACCTTTGTTAAACATGTTTTAATAGGAAAAGCCCGAGTTTGGCCCAGCAAAGACGCATGACTGGGCCCAGCGTTACTGGTACTAGGGCAAACCATGTTTTAAAAGGAAGGGCCGCAGCTCGACTTAGACTCGGCGCACTGCTGTTCGAAACATCGTCTTTACCTTGGCTAAACATGATTTAATAGGAAAAGCCAAGGTCTGATCCAGCAAAGGCGCATCACTGGGCCTAATGTTACTTGTACTACGGCAATCGATGTTTCAAGAGGAAGAGTCAGAATTCGACCCAGACTCGGCGCACTGTTGTTCCAAACTTGGTTTTTGCCTCGGCTAAACATGTTTTAATAGGAAAATCTAGAGTCTGGCACAGAAACGACGCATAATTGGGGCCAGTGTCACTTTTACTACAGCAAACCATGTTTTAAGAGGATGAACCAGAGTTCAGCCCCTACTCGGCGCGCTGCTGTTCGAAACTTCGTCTTTACCTTGGTTAAACATGTTTTACCAGGAAAAGCCAGTGTCTGGTCCAGCAAAGGCGCATCACTGGGCGCAGTGTTACTTGTACAACGTCAAGCCATGTTTGAAGGAGAAGAGCCAGAGTTCGACCCTGACTCGGCGCACTGTTGTCCGAAACTTCGTTTTTACATTCTCTAAACATGTTTTAATAGGAAGCGCCAAGGTCTGATAAAGCAAAGGCTCATCACGGGGCCTAGTGTTACTTGTACTACGGCAAACCATGTTTTAAAAGGAAGAGCCGCAGGTCGACACAGGCTCGGCGCACTTCTGTTCGAAACTTCGTATTTGCCTTGGCTAAACATGTTTTAATAGGAAAAGCCAGAGTCTGGCTCAGCAAAGACGCATAACTGGGCCCAGTGTCACTTTTACTACAGCAAACCATGTTTTAAGAGGATCAACCAGATGTCGGCCCCGACTCAACGCACTGCTGTTCCAAACTTCGTCTTTATCTTCTCTAAACGTGTTTTAATAGGAGAAGCCAAGGTCTGACCCAGCAAAGGTGCATCGCTGGGCCCTGTGTTACTTGTACTACGGCAAACCATGCTTTAAAAGGAAGAGCCGTAGCTCTACCCAGACACGGCGCACTGCTGTTCGAAACTTCGTCTTTACTTTGGCTAAACATGTTTTTATAGGAAAAGCCGAGGTCTGATCCAGCAAAGGAGCATCACTGGGCCCAGTGTTAATTGTACTACGGCAAACCATGTTTGAGGAGAAAGAGCCAGAGTTCGGCCCAGGCTTGGCGCACTGCTATCCCAAACTTCGTCTTTACCTTTATTAAACATGTTTAAATAGGTAAAGCAAGAGTCTGGCCAGCAAAGGCGCATCACTGTGCTCAGTATTACTTTTTCTACGGCAAAGCATGTTTTAGGAGAAAGAGTTAGAGTGCGGCCCAGATTCGGCGCACTGCTGTCCCAAACTTTGTCTTTACCTGGGCTAAACATGTTTTAATAGGAAAAGCCAGAGTCTGGCCCAGCAAAGAGGCATAACTGGGCCCAGTGTCACTTTTACTACAGCAACCATGTTTTAAGAGGAAGAACCAGAGTTCGGCCCAGACTCGGCGCACTGCTGTTCCAAACTTCGTCTTTACCTTGGCTAAACATGTTTTAATAGCAAAAGGAAAACCATGTTTTAAAAGGAAGAGCCAGAGTGAGAACCAGACTCGGCGCCCTGTTGTTCCAAACTTCGTCTTTACCTTTGTTAAACATGGTTTAATAGGAAAAGCCAGAGTCTGGCCAGCAAAGGCGCATCACTGGGCCCAATGTTACTTTTTCTACGGCAAAGCATGTTTTAGAAGAAAGAGTTAGAGTTCGGCCCAGACTCGGCGCACTGCTGTTCCAAACTTTGTCTTTACCTTTGGCTAAACATGTTTTAGTAGCAAAAGCCAGAGTCTGGCCCAGCAAAGGCGCAACACTGGGCTTAGTGTTACTTGTACTACGGCAAAACATGTTTTAGGAGAAAGAGCCAGAGTTCGGCCCTGGCTCGGCGCACTGCTGTTCCAAACTTTGTCTTTACCTTTGGCTAAACATGTTTTAGTAGCAAAAGCCAGAGTCTGGCCCAGCAAAGGCGCATCACTGGGCTTAGTGTTACTTGTACTACGGCAAAACATGTTTTAAGAGGAAGAGCCAGAGTTCGGCCCAGACTCGGCGCACTGCTATCCCAAGCTTCGTTTTTACCTTCTCTAAGCATGCTATAATAGGAAAAGCCAGAGTCTGGCCCAGCAAAGGCGCATCACTAGGCTTAGTGTTACTTGTACTACGGCAAACCATGTCTTAAGTGGAAGAGCCTGAGTTCGCCCAGAAAAGGCGCACTGCTGATGCAAACTTCGTCTTTAGCTTGGCTATACATGTTTTAATAGGAAAAGCCAGAGTTTGGACCAGCAAAGGCGCATCGTCGGGCACAGTGTTACTTGTACTACGGAAAACCATGTTCTTAAAGGAAGAGCTGCAGCTCGACCCAGCCTCGGCGGACTGCTGAGTGAAACTTTGTCTTTACCTTGGCTAAACATGTTTTAATAGGAAAAGCCAGAGTCTGGCTCAGCAAAGACACATAACTGGGCCCAGTGCCACTTTTACGACAGCAAACCATGTTTTAAGAGGATGAACCAGAGTTCGGCCCCGAATCAACGCACTGCTATTCCAAACTTTGTCTTTACCTTCTCTAAACGTGTTTTAATAGGAGAAGCCAAGGTCTGGCCCAGCAAAATGCATCGCTCGGCCCAGTGTTACTTGTACTACGGCAAACCATTTTTTAAAAGGAGGAGCCGTAGCTCGACCCAGACACGGCGCACTGCTGTTCAAAACTTCGTCTTTACCTTGGAGAAACATGTTTTTATAGGAAACGCCGAGGTCTGATCCAGCAAAGGAGCATCACTGGGCCCAGTTTTACTTCTACTACAGCAAATCGTGTTTTAAAAGGAAAAGCCAGGGTTCAACCCAGACTCGGCGCACTGCTGTTCCAAACTTCGTCTTTAGCTTGGCTTAGCATTTTTTAATAGGAAAAGCCAGAGTCTGGCCCAACACAGGCGCATCGCTGGGTCCAGTGTTACTTGTACTACGGAAAACCATGTTTTAAAACGAAGAGCTAGAGTGAGACCCAGAGTCGGCGCCCTGTTGTTCCAAACTTCGTCTTTACCTTTGTTAAACATGTTTTAATAGAAAAAGCCAGAGTCTGGCCAGCAAAGGCGCATCACTGGGCCCAGTGTTACTTGTACTACAGCAAACCATGTTTTAGGACGAAGAGCCAGAGTTCGGCCAAGGCTCGGCGCACTGCTGTTCGAAACTTTGTCTTTACCTTCTCTAATCATGTTTTAATAGAAAAAGCCGAGGTCTGATCCTGCAAAGGAGCATCACTGGGCCCAGTGTTAATTGTACTACGGCAAGCCACGTTTTAAGAGGAAGAGCCAGAGTTTGGCCCGGATTCGGCGCTCTGCTCTTCCAAACTTAGTCTTTACTCCAGCTAAACATGTTTTAATATAGGACAAGCCAAATTCTGGCCGAGCAGTGATGCAGCACATGGTCGTAAGTTCCCTTTTCTCCGGAAAACCATGTTTTTAAGTGTGATAGTTGCCTCTTTTTATTATTTCTTCCTTACAGTAGCAAACCATTGTTCACCAGAATTCGGCTCGTTATCATTCAGATTTCGAGTCTACGCTGTCCGGTTTGCGGTCGCGTCGATCAAGATAGCATAAACGTGCGAGTGTCTAATAAAGTGCAACAATCATGTGCAGTTTTTGTCGGTTATGCAAATCTCGGGAAATAAAAATAAACAGAACAAGTTGTTCTAGCACTGATGAAGAAGGGCCTCCAGACAAGTTGATGAATGTATCATTAGCTGGATCCACGTCTGAATTTTATGTCTCATCAGACAATAATTTTTCAACAGAAATAAGTAGAGATCACTCTACTCGTGATTCTATCTTTCCAGAGTGAGTACATTTCTTTACTTACCTATACCTATATACTTGTTACAATAAAAATCCTAATATTTGCCTTGTATTAAAAATGTCATAGTTTTATAAGTTATGTTTAATATTAGAAATGCATATAATTGTATACTACAGTTTTTATATGCCGGTAAGTTTGCAGAGTTGATACAGCCACATAGGATTCTTATATTACGAAATTATTTTTTATAAAATTACAATAGCAGCATTATATTGAAATTCAGGAAACAGTTTAGGTTACATTTGGTTTACATTTGGGTAAACTTACTTAAATTTAATTTTCTATATTAGTTTTCTCCCGTCGCTTTGCATTTATAAAATAATCCCTTTTATAAACCATATACAGCTATTTACAATAAATAATGTAATGAAGGATTTCAATTCTCTTAGTTTGATTCTCTTAATTTGATTTACAGAAATAATAATGCCAGTAGTGCTGATTTCTTATCGCCTTCTCAAAGGTAATACTTACATACAGTTAAATCCATACATGATGCAATCCTCATACTCGCACTTGAAAAAAATTTTATTTAAATAAAAAATATATATTTTTGACTTCTAATACAGGGTGGAACTTTAAAATTTCTACGATTCCGGTTCAGAAATTTGGAAGAATTGAGTTTGAAATATCTAGTTTAGAAAATTTTTCAGTTACTAGATTCTATCATTTTCAATATCTAATTCAAAAATGGTTCTCACACCTGAAAAGTTTAAATTTTTTTTATTTCAATGACCGGGAAAAGTCTTACAACCCGAGAAATGACAGGGATTTTTTACTTACAAATTCACTTCGAAGAAAAAGTTGATTTAAATATAACAATGGAGATGATTGAAACCTATTTTTACACTTTCATTGATTTTGTTCAAATGGGTTGATCTTTAACTGAATCCAAGAAAATTTCTCCTGAGTATATATATGTATTAGGGTGATTTTTTTTGGCTTTTTTCATTCAACTTGGCACCCCTACAAATTGTTCCTTTTGGCGAGAAAGTGACCTGTAATTGGTTTATGAATAAAAAATATATATTAAGAGGCCGCTCAAGGCCATTTTAGGGCAAAAATCCTCATTCCTTATTAAATTGACCCTATTTATTTATTATTTATTTCTATCGCGTATAAATTTTGTTCTTTACAGTTCAATATTACACTCAGATATTTTTCAGATTTTCATAATGACATTCAAAGGTGGCTCAAGGTCATTTTCTTAATAAAATGTTGATCTAATTAAATTTCCTCTAGTTCCATTTTTAGAAACTGTGTAAATTTATCATTTGCGACAAAAAAATATTCAAAAGGTTCAATAACTGTGTGTCATATTACTTTAAGGCCATTCAAGATCATTTTGTGAAAAATGGCCATGCCAAAAGTTTTTCTTTTTCATGGTAATAACTTTTTCAAATTTTGCTTCAAATGAAAAATAAAAAATGTTAAAAACAGTAGAATATCGCAGCTTTTTTAATATTTGATCAAATTTAGTTGTAAAATTTTAATTACGAAGAAATAGTTATCATAAGTGCAGAAGAAGGGGTAATGCTTTACCTTTTAGAAAAGAAAGAGGAAAACTTAGTTGGCGATAAACTACCATCTAATATGCAAGTGTTACACTGTTTTCTCATCATCACAATTTAGAAAAAAATGTCATTTTTTTGTGAAATTACCTTGAATGTCCTTCAAATTATATCACAAACATTTATCAAACAACTGGACTAATTTTTTGCCGAAATGAATAAATTTACACTTTTTCTCGATAAAAAAAACTAGAGATAATCAAAATGAATCAACATTGTATCAAAAAAATGACCTTGGGCCACCATTGAATGCCATTGTGAAAGTCTGAAAAAATCTATGTGCAGTAATTAATTGTAAAGAACAAAATTCATACGCGCCAGAAATGAATAGTCAATAAATATCATCAATTTGATTAAGAATGGTAATTTTTCATCTAAAATTGCCTTGAGCGATATTTGAATGTTATTGCGAAAATCTGAAAAAATCTGAGAGCAATATTGAATTATAAAGAATACAACTTATACTTGCCAGAAATGAGTAATCAATAAATAGCGTCAATTTAATTACGAATGAGCATTTTTGCCCTAAAAGGAAGATTTTGTAGGATGCTAAGTTGAATTATAATAAAAGGCCGAAAAAATCACGTTAATATCTATATATATTGTACTATTGTTTTTATGTAAGAGTTTTGTAATTAGTAATTTACACTCAAAATTCAATTTTCAGAGACAATTCCGTTATGGAAGGTTTCATATCAGAGTCAGAATGTAATACAGACGAAAGAGAAGAAATAGTGGTGTCAGCGTCAGAATATGATACAGACGAAAGAGAAGAAATGGAAGCAAACTTAATGGAAAACTCTAAGATACGACCTGATGATGTGGGAAATGATATTAAGCAACCGGAAGCCTCAAGCAGTTTACGAGAGAGGCTGCGAGAGTGGGCTAACAAAAATGCAAACAATATCACTAGACTAGCATTAGATGAATTGCTAAAGTTGTTACGAGATTGCGTACTTAAAGATTTGCCAAAATGTGCAGAAACATTATCAGGCACAAAACGAACTGGGGACAGAATAAAAAATATGAAATCTAAGAGAGGGACGAATGGTTCTTACATGTATACTGGAATACAAAGTGTTTTGGAAGAAAAAATTCTCAAAGAATCTTTTGAGGGAAAAATATTTAAACTATTAGTCAACATTGATGATTTACCCTTATACAATAAATTGTTAATACAAGTATGGCCAATCCTGATACAAATTTTACTCGACGATAATAATTACTATTGTACGCCCTTCGTTGCTGGAATGTTTTGCGGCGACTCTAAACCAGCTAGCGCAAGCGATTTTTTAGAAGACTTTGTACAAAACTGTATACAATTAATTGAAGAAGGCGTTCAAATTGGAAATACGGTTTACAAGGTCGAATTTGCTGCATTCGTCTGCGACACGCCTGCTCGCGCTTTTATAAAGTGTACTAAGGGACACACTGGTCTTTACTCGTGTGAAAGATGTGAGGTAAATCTAATATAATATATATTGTAATGCCTCATGTATGGTAATAAAGAAGTTATAATTATTATTTTAATTAATTATAAATAATATAAATAATGACTATTTTCAGATACGCGGAAAAACTCACAATGGTAAAAGGATTTTCCCAAACACAAATTGTCCTAAACGAACGAAAGCTTCGTTCGCAGCTCGGAAAAAGACTAAACGACAGCAGAGACATCATCAACCAAACCAGTGGCGTAACTGTGTAGTAGCGAAACCCCGCATTGCGGGGAGGCCTCCTCCTCCGAGGGCCTCCGAGGGACTACTTTGACTGTGTAGAAAAAATAAATTTCACTGTGTATTTCAGATCAATAAGTTTGCCAAAATTAAAGAAAGGCGTATTAAAATATAGGTTTTTGCGGCTGGGCCTCCATTTTCTAGTTACGCCACTGAACCAAACGTGACTTCTCAAACTTTGTAATATTCTTAAGCTCATTTTAAAGATAAGTTTCCATTCATTTCTTTAGCGTACAAAAAAAAATATATAAATTTTTTCCTGGTTTTTTGTTTTTTACATTTAGTTTCTTTAACAAAAAAATAAGAAAGTGGGAACATTTGATGCAATTTCTATTTTCCTCTGCAAAATTTCTATAAAAATTTATCTTGAAAAGGAGTCCTCTAGAATTTTAAAAAATATTGACAGTTTAAGGTATCAACAAATTTCTTGAATAAACAGGGTAGCGATTTGGCAGGCAATTTCAAATTCCCGGTCATTTTCCGGTTTTCCCAGGTCATGTTTTTCAATTTTCCCGATTTTCAATTAAAAACAATTTTTCATCCAAATTGTTTAATTTTGAACTAGAAACGATCAATTTTCAACCAAAAATGGAACAGTTAAAACTCCAATTTAAGAAATTAATTTTCAACCAAACCGATGAATTTTTAACTCAAATGATGAATCTTCAAGTGAAATAGTTAAATTTTATACCAAAAATATGAATTTTCAAGCATAAGCATTACTTTTTTTACAAAAAAAGATGAATTTTCCACAAAGTAGTTTAATTTTCTACTGAAATAGTTGAATTTACTTACTTGAAGTACTTGAAGTACTCGAAGTACTTGAAGCACTCGAAGTACTTGAAGTACTTGAAGTACTTTCTTCGTCTAAAATTTGGAATAGGGATCTTTCAAATTGTGACGAATTCTGACCAGGAACGGGGATTTTTTTTTAAATTTCTTTCTTCTGAATCCGAATTATAATTCTTTTTAAAATTCCTGTTCTGAATCAAAAAGTCCCAGTTCGATTATCAAACTTCAGTCAACGAAAAAGTCTCACAGAGCAAAAAGTTCAAAAGGTTCTTCTTATAATGGAAAAACAATTTTTCCTCTCATATACCCTGCGACTGTTGATAAAGTAGAAATCACTTTTCTTAATTAACCAAAATGATTTAAATAATGAAAACTTGAATTTTACTGCGACCTGAAGTAAATGCCCGGTTTTCAAATTAAATTCCTGGTCATTTCCCGTTTTTCCCCGGTAAATAAAATTCCCGGTCATTTTCCTGTCTTTCCCGGTCAAGTTTCGAACCTGAAAAAAAAGTTTAATGATTTTGATGACAGGCAATAATTGAACATTTGAATTCTTGCTGCGCAAACTATCAAATGTGTTGATCGATCATTGCACGCTTCGAGTTAGAGTTCTGGAGCGAGAGTCCTCTCGACGTGACGGTTAAACAACCACCCCAGGGTCTCACTGGGTGCAACTGTCACTTGAAAACAAAAAAAATAAATAAAAAATGACACCCAAGGACCACAGCTTTCTGCATCCATTTCGCAAGTGCCTTGGGATATTTTCGGCACGCGGGTATGGCTTTAAGGTTCCAAACCAGTGATATTTTCGCACCTCCCAGAGCACCTATCACAAGGACCATTACTTGTACCCAATATTATGGGTACAGTCTTCGCAGCTCCCTTTTAAGGTATTGATACCTCTCCTCCTTTTCATTCTCCTTGGCAGTGATGTTGTATTCAGACGGGGCCGAGAATTCGATCACGAATATAGTTCGCTTCTCGAAATCTTGGAGAACAATGTCAGGCCTCGAGTGTGCAACGGCGACTGCTGTCTGAAAATCGTAGTTCCAGAAAATTTGGCACTTCTCGTTTTGGACAATTGACTCTATCTCTCTTGGAGCGTTCGGCAGGGCAGGGCTGCGGCCAACACCGTAAGAGCGACAAATATGGTGATAAAGAACTTTTAGGGCCGCATTATGTCTGTAGATGTACGACGTTCCTGCGTGTCTTGGAACTTCTTGACATAAAATACGGTCACGGTATGCTAAGGTGGAAATGACACCGTCCTGGCATGCGAAAATGAAACCCTCTGTACCTGAATTAAGCCCTGATGATCTAAGGAAAGCAAAAGTTTGCTCCTTCGACAAGGACTATTTTTCTACATTTCTGTGAAAATTTCCGTGAATTTGCTTGTCGAATAGCTCTTGATGGAATTTTCGAACTTCCGCTTTCTGCACTTCGGCTTTCAGAAGTGAAGCATCTAGACGGAGTAATGCACTTTCCTCACTTCTGATGTTAAAATTCAGGCCAAGGGTCTCGGCCGCGTGCTCCGCGGCTTTGTAAAGGAACGCTCCTTTGCCAATCATCTCGTGGTTTCTGACCGTTTTTAGGAGAGGATCTCTGCCATTGGCTACGATATAAGCTGTACTGAAAACAATTCGGTTATGAAGACACTGGAGATTCAGAAGTCCGCGTCCTCCTTGACGGCGTGAAATGTATAATCGCGGAACTGACGAACTGATATGCAAGCTTTTATGCATATGCATGATCTTACGTGTGGTGACATCAAGGGCCTTAAGTTCGTTCTTCGTCCATTGAACCACCCCAAACGAGTAGAGTAGAACCGGGACGGCAAGCATGTTAGTCGCAGATATCTTGTTCAACGCTGACAGATTGGAAGACCAAATCTGTCGTAGAAGATGCTTGTAGTTGCTTCGGAGAGACTCCTTCACTGATGTTAC